>JBBYHK010000013.1:2821220-2833288 GCA_038382065.1 Adansonia grandidieri
TTTTTAAAGGAAGAAAACCTAACATTAGCTACTTTCATCCTTTTAGATGTAAATGCTTTGTATTAAATAATGGAAAGGATAATCTTGGTAAATATGATGCAAAAAGTGATGAAGGGATTTTTCTTGGTTATTCAACAAATTCCAAAGCTTATAGAATGTTTAATAAGAGAACTTTAGTTGTTGAAGAGTCAACACATGTTATATTTGATGAAAGCTAACTCAACCTTGAGAAAGGTATCTTTTGGCAATGATGATGTTGAAATTTACCAAGAACAAACTTCATATAAGGAGCAAAGACAAACAATGCAAAATCAAGAAGATTCAAAAGAGAAAGAACTACATAAGTCAACTCGAGTAAAAAAGGAAAAAAATCATCCTAGAGAGTTTACTTATGTCAAAGATGGTGAGATAATTGTTGATCCCAAGCAAGGTCTAAGAACTAGATCATCCTTTAGAAATACATGCAATTCTTTCACAAATTAAGCCCAAGAATTTAGATGAAGCTCTAAAAGATAAAATTGGATCATAGCTATACAAGAAGAATTAAACCAGTTTGAAAGAAGCAAAGTTTGGAATTTAGTTGAGAAACTTAGTGATTATCCCATTTTAGGTACTAAATGGGTTTTTAGGAACAAACTTGATGAGAATGGAACAATAGTTTGGAATAAGGATAGATTAGTAGCCAAAGGATATAGTCAAGAAGAAGGAATTGATTATGATGAAACTTATGCCCCTATAGCTAGGCTAGAGGCCATTAGAATACTACTAGCTTTTGCATGTTTCAATAATTTCAAGTTGTAGCAAGTGGATGTCAAAAGTGCTTTTTTAAATGGCTTCATTAATGAGGAAGTTTATGTTGAACAACCTTCTAGTTTTGAAAATCCTCATTTTCTCGATCAAGTTTTTAAACTCTCTAAAGCATTATATGGACTAAAGCAAGCACGTAGGGCATGGTATGAAAAACTCCCAAAATTTTTAATTGAAAAAGGGTTGAATAGAGGTAGTGTTGATGAAACTCTATTTATAAAAGTAAAAAACAAAGATATTTTAGTGATTCAAGTTTATGTTGATGATATTATTTGTGGTGCTACTAATGAATCTCTTTGTCAAGAATTTTTTAAGTTAATGCAAGGTGAGTTTGAGATGAGCATGATGGGAGAATTAACATTCTTCTTGGGGTTACAAATTAAACAAACTAAAGATGGCATCTTCATTAATTAGGCAAAGTACACTAAAGAATTACCCAAGAGGTTTAAAATGGGTGAAGCAAAGCCTTGTTCCACACCTATGAGTACCTTAACAAAGCTTGAAAAGGATGAAGAAGGTAAAATCATTGACTCTAAACTTTATAGGTCAATAATAAGTTCATTGTTATATCTTACCGCAAGTAGACTGAACATAATGTTTGGTGTATGCCTATGTGCTAGATACCAATCATCACCATGAGAGTTTCATCGAATTATCGTAAAAAATATCCTTAGATATCTTAGAGACATTCCAAATCTAGGCCTATGGTATCCTAAAGAATTATCCCTTGTCTTACATGCTTTCTTCGAGGCAGATTTTGGTGGATGTAAAATTGATAGGAAAAAGCACTTTCGGAACATGTCAATTTCTTGGAAATTTGCTCATATCATGGTTTCCAAGAAACAAAATAGTAATGCTTTATCCATAACTGAAGCAGAATACATATCCGCGGGTAGTTGTCGTGCCCATATTTTATGGATAAAACAATAAATGGAGGATTTTGGCATTACCATGGATCATATTCCAATTAAATGTGACAATACTGTGCCATTTGTCTCACCAAAAATCCAATCCAACACTCTAGAACCAAGCACATAGAAATTAGATATCATTTCATTAGAGATCATGTGCAAAAAGGTGATATAGTGCTTGAGCTTATTGGCACCTTGCAACAATTAGCTGATATTTTCACTAAACCACTTGACAAGGATAGATTTTGCACAATTAGAAAAGAAATTGGATTAACGAATACACCATAAAATTTCATAATTTGATCCAATCCTGATGCTGTGCCTTAATATTATTTGCATAATGCTTAGTTTGATAAAACTAGTTTGACACAATTGCTTGTTTGCTAATGCTCAATTGTCATTTCTTTATTGGATAATTTTGTCACATTTTGATTAAGCCTTAAATGATCTTAATTTTGGTCCAAGATATATTTTTAAATGTTTTAAACGGATAATTAGATCAAAATTACATCTAATTTGATGTTATTTTGTTGAAAATGACCCCATATTAGGCCATCTATATCGATTCCTATATATTCTTCTCTTGTGTATCGAGACTTGTTTTCATTGTATCGATGCAAACCTATAATTGTTCTTTGTATTGATACCTATCCTTCTGTATCAATACACTGTATTGATACTTCTCAGTGTGTATCGATACAATAGAAATTTGATCTAAGCTCGAGACCTAATTCCTTGTATCGATATAGAACCCAGAAATGTTCTTTGTATCGTTACTACTTCTTCTGTATCGATACTCACTGTTCATTTAGAACCCTCCCACGCAATTTTCTTCCATTTGAAACAAAACTGTTCATAACATCTCTCTTTCTCACTCCATCCTCTAATTATCAAATTTCATCATCTTCAGTTTCTTTTTAAAATCGATTGATCCATTAACCAAATTCTTTTATCTCACTTACCTAAAACCAATTCAAAATCACTCATTACCATCCAAACCATCAAGATTCTAACACTTTCCATCACTCTAACCCTCACAGCTTCTCTCTCTATATTCATCCCTTTCGTCCAAATTTCTTTCAAAAAATTACCCCCATCTTATTCTTAAATCGTTCCCCACCATTGTTTGTGCGATTGATTCCTGATCCACTCCTTACATCACACCAATTGCAACCCAATTTTAGTGTCTATCACATGTTTGACAAAACTCTTCAAATAGCCTTTTACCCACTCAACCTATTCCCTTACCACCTGTTCGAGAAAAGTCCTTACACACACCATGGTTCCCAAAACCAAACAAACAGCACACCGTCAAGGTCTCATCACCTGTGCCTCTATTTCCTTTGCTCATCAACCATCTCTGGCCCTAAATCACTCCTTCTTTGACTTATGCTTTTGCAATACATGGGCTCAAGAGCGTTTCACCACTATTTATGCCTGGATGCCCATCCAACAATGTTATGTCATCGAATTTCCTTTTCTATGGTCCATTAACTATCCCTACCTTCAGACCTTTGACATCTTCGGATAGACCAAAATCCTTTCCTTAAATGTTTCGGTGTGTGAAAATCTTGTCTGTGCCATTTTTAGAAATGTATCTCTCATTGTTGATGACCATGATAATGTCATTGCTATTCGGTCCATCTTTTAGGACAAGATCTCTTAGTCAACACTGCTTCTCTCACCTTTGCCTTCGATTTTTTGAATAAATGCATCATCAATGAAGGCTCAGGTCCCACCATATTATGCACCCCCCACAACAAAGCCATGCTCCTTTTTTTGATTGATAGCTTACTCTATCTTATCATTTCATATGTGCTCTATCCATATGGAACCAAACATACTTTAATTAGTGACACGGATTATTGGTGGCTACAAATGATTCAATCTGGCACTCGTCCAAATTTAGCCTACTTCATATTTATGGACCTCATCCTATGTGTACGTGGTTATCATAGTCTTCTCCATGGTATGGCCTTGAGTTACTACTTTGAAACTTAAGGCTTTCTCTGCTGCCTTTCCTCATGTGCCTCCACCTACTCCTCCACCCACCGAAGATCCTCCAATCGATGTAGTCTAGTCAACTTAGGCTTATGACTTTAGGATATTGTTTTAAGATCATTAGGATTTCTCTTTACTTTTCAGTTTTCATGATTTTAGACTTCTATGCTACTTTATGTTTTGCATTGCCTTAAACTTCTTTTGCTTGATAAATTTATCCTATTTATGCTTGCTTATACATATATATCCTTGAATTCTATTTTTGACATAACAAACAAGGGGAGAAAGACCTTAAATTTGCAATATGTTGCTTTCCATGAATTGATTATGCATATGTTGAAACATGAATTATGAATTGATTATGCATATGTTGGAACCCGAATTACATGTTAAACTTAAACCTAATTTCTTAAGCTTAATTTCTAATATTGGGCAATTTATTAAGGGGCAGTCATTTCTTTCATTTCTTAAAATAAATTTTCAAAAACATTGCCTTATTGAGGGAGAGTTATTTCTTCCTTAAACTCAAATACAAGCAAATTTATTTTAAGTTTTGTTATATCAAAAAAGGGGAGATTGTTAACCTTGATTTTGGTTTTGATATAACAAACAAACTTAAGTTAAATTAATAATTAACTTCGTATTTGTGTTTAAATTGAAAAGCATCTTTAAAAATACTAATTTTGTAATTATTGAGATGTGTTTGAGTCAACAAAAATGATTTCACAAACAAGTTTTGAAGGTTAGTATCGATACAAAAAACATGTGTATTGATACTATGCATAAAAGCCTCAAATGTATCGATACAATAAACATATGTATCGAGACATGTTGCTTAGTATCGATACTCACTCTATGAGTATCGATACAGGGCTTGGCGGTAGCCAAGGTTTGTATGAAACCCTCAAATGTATCGAACAAGTGTGTATGTATCGATATAGGCTGCCTAGTATCGATATTCACATGGTTTGGCAATAGCTTAGGTTTGGTTGAAACCCTCATATGTATCGATACAAAGGTATTTGTATCGATACAACTTGCTTAGTATCAATACTTAGAACCTATATCGATACAACAAGTTGCAACAGTAATTTTTTTTAACTATGAATCGATACTATTGGTATTGTATCGATACTATAGCATAGGATTGAATGAAAATCAGCATTTATGAAGGCTACAACGGCTCTCCAACCACCACATTAAATGCCCAACGTCTGTGAATCAATTTGCAGCTATAAATGGAGGTTCCAAATAGCTAAAGATGTAGAGATATAGATTTCATTAAATCATTGAACAACAAAAGCTCAAAATCATCAAATAAATTATTTTCTACTTGAATCAATTCATACTCTGCAAGTCTATTTGTATCTCATTCTTCTTGTACTTAAATTCTAGCAAACATCTACCTACTAGAGGTTTAATTAGTTTGCAAAATACTTCTTTCATTTCACAAAAAGGTTTATGTGAATGTGAGTAAAAATACTTAAGAGTTTGGGGTATAATTCTTAAAGTATTTGAAAGGTTCTATCTAAGCCTTAAAAGATAGTTGTGTAAGGTTATACGTTAGCCTTAAAAGTAACAATTTCCAGTGAATTGTGGGAATCACCTTGGTAAGAAAGTACTAAGAAGAGAGGACGTAGCTGCTAAATTAAAGGACTGAACCTCTGTACTTCCATTGTTGATTTTTTTCTCTTCCTTATCTTATTTCAATTTTTAAATTTACGAAGTTTTTATAGAACCAATTCACCCCCTCTTGGTTTAATCTCTCCATTAAAGCTAACAAGATGACATAATCACTGAATCGAGAGAAAGAATCAAAGCCAACAATGTTTCCATCTCTTCATGAGATATTTCGTTTGGGAAAACAAATCGATCTAAACCAACCAAAAGAGCAAAAGGTAAAGCTGTCTTGGTCATCTTAAATAGAACGCTTCATAACCTCTATCTCTAAGATATCGAGCCATAAAATTCTTGTCTTTCCACTAGGGCTTGATTTTAATGATAGGGTCATGATAGAAGCCCTTGCATTTTTCCTGTCCCTTTCATGTAACGTTAAGAAATGAAAACCTACCTGCTCTCACCCAAAGACAGATAAGTGTCCTATGTAAGGGGCATTTTTTATCTAACATTATCAAGGAAATGACTTTTGCATATATCATTTCATATTGTGTATCATTTTTCAACCATTTTGTCTCCATTACTCTTTTGCCTTTATTTTTATCCCTTGGTTTGTGTGTGGCTTTTGCGATGTTTATTTCTTTACCCTTTCAGGTGTCCTAATGACAGTGACATGAATGTGTCTAATGGGTCTTTAAAGATCGATTTTGAATAGTCAATTTCCACTAGTGAAGTTGATCTTGAAGAAGATTTCAAAGAAAGCTCCGTACCACCAAACCTCTTACGATTAGTTGAGCAAAAGGAGAAGTAGATCATGTGCCATAAAGACCCAATGTAAGTAATAAATCTAGGTACTCAAGAGGACCGAAAGGAGGTTAAAATCAAAAACTTAATAAAGTCGACAATTAGGACCAAGCTGATAAACCTACTCCAGGAATATCAAGATATATTCGCTTGGTCTTATCAAGACATGCCAGGAGTAGACGCTGATATAGTGGTCCACAAGCTTCCCATCAAGCCCGGATGCAAACTGATCTCACAAAAATTAAGGCTGATGAAGCCAAAAATACTTTTCAAAATTAAAGAGGAAGTCAAGAAATAGTTTCATGTAGGGTTTATTGGAATAGCCAAATATCTAGAATGGGTTGCCAATACTCTTAATCCTAAAAAAGGATGGCAAAGTATGAATATGTGTTGATATCGGGACCTGAATCAAGCTAGTCCCAAGGATAAATTCTCGCTACCCGATATCGACACTTTGGTAGACAATGTGGCCAAGAATTCTCTTTTCTCCTTCATGGATGGATTCTTCAGTTACAACCAGATCAAGATGGCACCAGAAGACATTGAGAAAACAACTTTCGTAACCATGTGGGGAACATTATACTATAATGTCATGCCTTTCAGACTAAAAAATGCCAGGGTAACATATCAGCGAGCCATGGTAGCCCTGTTCCATGACTTGATGCATAAAGAAATTGAAGTCTACATTGATCATATGATTGCCAAGTCAATGAAAGAGGATGAGCATGTCATAGACCTTCAGAAACATTGTGAACGGCTACAAAAATTTCAACTCAAATTGAATCCTACCAAATGTACCCTTGGAGTCACTTCGAGTAAAATTCTAGGCTTTATAGTCAGTGAAAAAGGTATTTAAGCTGACCCAGACAAAGTCAAAGCCATTCAAGATATGTCACCCCTTTAAACCCAAAAGGAAGTGAGAAGCTTTTTGGGAAGACTGAACTACATTGCTAGATTCATATCTCAGTTCACTAATAAATGCAACCCTATCTTTCAGCTCTTTCGTAAACAAAATCTAGGAGAATGAAATGAGGCATGTCGAGAAGCCTTTGATTAAGTCAAACATTATCTATCAAGCCTGCTAGTGTTGGTACCGCCGATGTCCAGTCAACCTTTAATCCTTTACTTGGCAGTCTTTGACAAGTCTATGGGTTATGTATTAGGGCAACATGATGAGTCAGGAAAAAGGAACAAGCAATCTACTACTTAAGCAAAAAGTTTACAAAATGCCAGTGTAATTACTCCACAGTCAAGAAGTTATGCTGTGCTTTAGTGTGGACAGCTAAGAGACTCAGGCAGCATATGCTGTATCACACCACATGGTTGATTGCAAGGCTTGATCCTATCAAGTATCTATATGAAGCCCCTGCACTATCAGGAAGGCTAGCTAGATGGCAAGTCTTGCTTTCTGAATATGACATTGCCTATGTTAGTCAAAAGGCCATCAAGGGCAGTGCGATAGCTGACTTTTTGGCAAGTTCAGCAATAGATGACTATGGACCCTTAAATTTTAACTTCCCAGATGAAGATCTAATGTGCATTTCTAAGGACGAAGATGCCTCCAACCAAGACCAATCCTAGAAGATGTATTTTGATGGAGTATCAAATGCTCTAGGACATGGAATTGGGGCAATATTGATGTCACCTGATGGGAGTCATTATCCATTCACAGTAAGGCTAAATTTTGACTGCCAAATAATATCACAGAATATGAAGCTTGTGTCATGGGGTTTCAAGCAGCAATTAAGATGAATGTCAAGATTACGAGTGTTCAGTGATTCGGCCCTAGTTATCTACCAATTGAAAAGAGAATGGCAAACTCGCGATGCCAAACTAATGCAGTATGAAAAGCTGATAGCAAAGCTCAAGAAAGAATTTGATGATATTACTTTTTAACACTTACCTCAAGAAGAAAACCAAATAGCGAATGCTTTGGCTACCTTGTAATCAATGTTTAAAGTCAACTAAGAGTCAGATGTTGCTCCATCCAGATGAGTATCTACACAACTTCGGTTCATTATCATAGTGTCAAAAAAGAGAATGATGGCCTACCGTGGTGCTATGACATCCTTCGTTACATCAAGGATCAACAATATCCCAAACATGCAATCGAGATTGATAAAAGGACTATCAGAAGGCTGGTTATGGGATTTGCTCCCAATGGAAAAATCTTATACAAAAGGAGTCACGATCAAGTATTGCTCAGATGTGTTGACATTCATGAAGCCAAAAAGACCCTAGAAGAAGTTCATGAATGGATTTATGGCACACATGCTATTGGACATCGAATGGCCAAGCAAATCATGAGAGCGGGTTATTACCGGTTGACCATCGAGAGAGACTACATCAATTATGCCCAAAAATGCCAGAAGTGTCAAATCTACGCTGACAAGATCCATGTCCCTCTAGTGCCACTTCACGTCATGACAGCCTATGGCCCTTCTCCATGTGGGGCATGGACATGATTAGGCCAATCACCCCTGAAGCTTCCAATAGACATCATTTTATCTTGGTGGCGATCGACTATTTCACTAAATGGGTAGAGGCTGCCTTGTATGCTAATGTCACTAGATTGACCATCTGTAAGTTTATCAAACGGGACATCATCTGCAGATATAGCCTCTTGAACCAAATCATCATAAACAACGCAAGCAACTTAAACAATAAAATGATGCAAGCAGTCTGCTTAGAGTTTAAGATCCAGCATCATAATTCTATCCCTTATCGCCTAAAGATGAATAGAGCAGTCGAGGCAGCCAACAAAAACATTAAAAGAATAGTTAAAAAATGGCTGAGACTTCCAAAGACTGGCATGAGAAGCTATTCTTTTCACTTCATACCTATCAGACCTTAGTTTGTACTTCCACGGGTGCTACCCCATTTTCTCTTATCTATAGGATGGAAGCTGTATTGCCTATCAAAGTTGAAATCCCTTTTCTCAGAGTCTTAATGGAAACCAAACTTGAAAAGCTGAATGGGTTAAGAATAGATATAACTAGCTCAACCTCATTAAGGAAAAATGCATGAAAGCCATCTGCCATGGTCAAATGTATCAAAAATGCATGATCCAAGCCCATGACAAAAAGATGTGCCCACGACAATTTCACCTAGGTGAATTGGTATTAAAGAAGATCCTTCCAATTCACAAAGATGCATGGGGTAAGTGGACCTTAATTGGGAAGGATCTTATGTCATGAAGTAAGCCTTTTTTGGAGGGGTCATAATCTTGTCAGAAATGGATGGCAATATGTTGCCCAATCTAGTTAACTCAGATTCTGTCAAGAAATATTACACATAGAGGGTGAAAACCTGAAAAGGCATCCTTAAAAAAAAAAGAAAACAAAAACAATCAAAAACAAACAACAAAAAAAAATGAAGACAAAAAAAAACAAAAAAGAAGATAAAAAAACAAAAAAGGGTCCAGATGAAAATCCAAAAAGGGCATCTAGGCAAGCAACCCAACTACAGTTGAAAATGCGCAAAGACAACTTAAGAAGTTCAATTTTGATGGGGCATAAACTGAGAATACCTACAAGACAATGGAAAGCAATCCTAGAGATCTTTTAAAGACCAGCTCATACTAGTCATATTTATTATTCGAGAAAGATCCTGAAAAGCACTTAAGGAACATCTATGTCATGATTGTCAGAGGCATCTTCTGCATAAAAAACCATCTTTCTAGCTACCCTATCACTTGTTTATCAAAAAAATATATATCGACTTATGTCTCTTTGTTGTCGTGAATAAAAATATTACCTTGTTTCTTTTACCCCTGTACAATTCATATTGCAGTTGTCATTTAGTTGATAATGTTTGATAGTTAACTAAAATATGCATCAGGACCTCTCGATATTACATTGAAAGGAAAAGAAAAGCACAAGGAATTCTACTTATGCCATAATCATCAAGATCATGCACTTTTCGTGTCCAAACACCCGTTCAGCATGACCATACAGCAAACCATTTCTTACTTTCACAAGCCACATCTCAAAAAGAAAAACCATTTTAGGTTAACCAAAAATAGACCCATGCATTCTGTCAAAATCCTATCGAAACTAGAGACATCAACCTAATCAGTCAAATAGTCTCTAAATTGTTGACAATGCTTTCCAACTGTCAAGAAAATGATTGAGCCTCTTGAATCGTGAAACGCAACAATCTAAATTCTTGAGAGTAGATTTTTGATCATATCCCCGGTAGAGCTAGGACAACCTACAATCCCCAACGAGATTAGGAAAATTTTGTCTATAGTCACATCAAAGACAAATCACCATCCCCATAAGAGTCTGAATGATGTATAAGGAGAACTATGGCTATTTCCTATATTAGACTTCATATCATGCAATCATGATAACATTACACATCATGCATTCACATTACCATCATACATCATCATTTTTACAATATCACTCCAAGCCAGGTTAACTAAACCTCTAAAGAATTCTTGGTAAGTGCTCTAAGCTTCACAAACCAAGTGTCATTCAGGTAAGGTTCTTTTCTCCTTATCATCTCAGTCAAAACCCTTTTTATCAAGAAACTATTATCAAGGGGCCAATGCCAAGAAATTGTTGTCTAGAAACTACTGTAAAAAACTTTTGTTAAGAACATTCGTCAGAAGCTTTGTCAAGAATTTTGTCAAGAACTAGTGTTAAAACCCTTTCATCGAGAAATTTTGTCATATACTTTTGTTAAGAAAAACTTGTATTAGAAGTTTTATAAAAAAAAAATGTTGTCAGCACCTTTTCAAAGCCTACAAATTAGTGGCACTCTTTTCAGAGCCCACAAAAGCTGGTGGCATCTAGTTCGAGTCAAAGCCCATAAGTTAGTGGACCCTTTTCAAAGCCCATAAGTCGGTGGCATGTCTTTAAAGCCCATAAATTAGTGGCACCTTTCCAAAAGCCCATAAGTCAGTGGCACCTCTTTAAAGCCCATAAATTAGTGGCACCTTTCCAAAAGCCCATAAGTCTGTGGCACCCTTTTTAAAGCAATAAGTTAGTGGCACCTTTCCAGAAGCCCATAAGTCAGTGGCACCTTTTTTAAAGCCCACAAGTCATGGCACTTTTTTAAAAGCCCATAAGTCATTAGCACCTTTTCAAACCCACAAGTCGTGGCACCTTTTCAAAGCCCACAAGTTAGTGGCACTCTTTTCAAAACCCATAAGTCAGTGGCACCTTTTTCAAAGCCCACAAGTCAGTGGCACCCTTTTCAAAGCCCATAAGTCAGTGATACCCTTTTTAAAGCCCACACAAGCTGGTGGCACCAAGGCTAAGTCAAAGCCCACATGAGCTGGTGGCACCCAAGTCTAAGTCAAAGCCCGCACAAGCTGGTGGCACTCGAATCAAAGCCTACATAAGCTAGTGGCACGCAAGTTTAAGTCAAAGCCCACACAAGTTAGCAACACCCATATCAAAAATCCATGTTACTCTGTACCTACCTAAGGGGTCAAACCTTAGAAAACCTAACTCCTAGTAAAGAGGCAAACCCTGCAAAATTCACTTAATAGTGTTATTCCACCTCGGATAAAAAATGTCTATTTCTCTTTGCCTTGTTCCTAATTCTTAGCAACAGTCAAAGAGGGGCAGCTGTAGACACCTTATTTTGTCCGAGCTCATTTTTTTAGCAATTGGGCTAATTTTCCACAGTTCGAGCATTTTTGACTTGTCCATTATTGATCAAAAACTCGATTTTAACTCATTTCTTGTTATAAAAAAAGATCAAAACCCATATCAAATTATGAATTTGGACTTTTGAATTAATCAAAACATTTTTTCGAAGTCTAAATTAGATAAAAAAAGGTCAATGTCACATGATCACCCTACTCATCTCTAGTTTGTTGACTAAGATCACCATTAGCCACCCTATTTGCTGGAAAATCATTTTAGCATTTAAACCAGCCACCTTATGTCCATCACATTGGCAGCAAGTTGC
>JBBYHK010000013.1:2833388-2900954 GCA_038382065.1 Adansonia grandidieri
CTTTTTCTTGTTAGTAAATTATCTTTCTTCATGAATCATGTTTATGTGGATATGATGTTGGTTTTGGTGTAGTATTTCTCATATATATGTTCAGATGGATTTTATTTCCTTTAATGTTTTCTTGTTATTATGGTGAAATCACATGTTTACATATTTATTTTTGTAATTTTATCATATAATGGTGCTAATTTGTGTTAAATAAAATATGAATATGTGATTGTTAAGTTTAAAAAAATTGATTGCTAGATTGTTTAGGTGTTGGCCAAAATTCATGCTTGTATATGTGTTTTTTTTTGGTCATTTTGTAAATATAGAAAGTTTAGGAGCAAATTTGTTAAAAATAAATAAATATTAAAAAAATTAAAATTTTTGTTTAGACCTATATGCTTGGCCGATGGACACTTACACCCTAAGGAGTCTATTTATGCATTTATCAAGTTAAAATACATTTTTTTAGTTTTAAGATCTTTTTGCAATTTTAGAAAGTTTAGAGACTTTTATGTAAATATTGAAAAATTTATTCTAGGGGTAAAAAAGGTGACCGAATCTTGCTTGTAATTTTATATGAGATTTTTTGTGATTATTTTTATTTATTTGATGCTTAATTTTATATTTTAATAATGCAGGAGCCCATTTGCAATTTTAGGAAAGTTTAGGGACCATTAGAAAAATCTAGTATTTTTGGGCCAAAATGGTTATCTCTAGCATGAATTCATTCACTTAGAGTATTTTAAAGATTTTTAGCATTCCATTGGTCCTCTGATAGGATGCTAAAAATATTAAAACCTTTCGTATTCTTTTGGTTCTCTGTTAGGGTATGACATACAATTTTTGAAAATTTAGGGACTTAATGACATTTTTGCATGTTAGGTAACTTTAAAATTTAAATTTCCCATATAGGGTATTTTTGGCCAAAAAAATATATTTTTAGCATTTTTAACGAATGTAGGACTGATATTTAATTTTGAAAAATTTAGGTACCCAATTGCAACTTTTGTACTTTAAGTCATTTTTGTAATCTAAATTACCCATATAAAGTAAAAATCATCATTACTGGTCTTTTCATGTCCTTTAAGGTTGCCGGGATACTTTCACATCAAAGGTCCATCCCAAGGGCATTTTAGTAATTTCCCTCAAGTAGAGTCCTAGGTAGTAATCGGGATGCTTTTATGCAAAAGATGTACATTTAGGATAGGTTCACCTTTCTATGATTTTTTTCATGTCCTTTAGGGTCACCAGGATATTTTCACATCGAAGGTACACCTTATGAGCATTTTGGTAATTTTTTTTAGCCTAGTCTTAGGTAATCATTGGGATGTTTTTATGCCAAAGATATACATTTAGGATAGGTTCACCTTTTTATAATCTTTTTCATTTCTTTTAGGGTTGTCGAGATTACCTTAAAGGCATTTTGGTAATTTCTCTTGAGTCGAGTCTTAGGTAGTCATCGAGATGCTTTTATACCAAAGATGTACATTTAGGATTGGTTCACCTTTCTATGATTCTTTTCATGTCCTTTAGGGTCGCCTAGATACTTTCTCCTTGAAGGTACACCTCAAAGGCATTTTTGTAATTTCTCTAGAATCGAGTCTTAGGTAGTTATCAGGATACTTTTATACCAAAGATGTACATTTAGGATAGGTTCATCTTTTTATAATCCTTTTCATGTCCTTCAGGGTTGCCAAGGTACTTTTATGTCGAAGCTATAGCCTAAGGGCATTTTGGTAATTTTGTATAAAGACAAAGTCCTATGTGATTACCAGGATACTTTCATGTCAAAGCTACACATTAGGAATAGGTTCATTATTTTGGATTGTTATCAGGTTTTAGGATGATCTATAAACATTTTCAATAAAATATTAAATTTTCTTTTAAGAAAATTAAAACAATGTCTCCAAGTTAGAATAATACGTAGAATTTCTCCTAAAATACGAGAGATGTTGTACGAATTATTTTAATATCGAGGTATCATTTTCAAAATGAAAATCGAGATTTTTATAAATTTCAAAAAAATTATAAAACCTTTCGCATTCCTTTAGCCCTCTACGAGAATGCGAAAGATATTTTAAATTGTAAAACCTTATGTGTTGCTTTGGTTTTCTGTTGGGATACAAAAGAGAATGGTAAAAAGCCTTTGTGTTCCATTGGTCCTTAGATGAAGTGCGTAAGAGATTTTGATTTTCAAAATTTTAAAAACCCAATTTTCCTAACACTAAATTTGTTTAATAATTTATTATTTCAGGCATTTATAATTAATTACCATATGTTGAAACCAAACAAAAATTAAAATTCAAGTTAACATGTAATTAATAAGGTATCGATTTTTGGGCATCACGAGAGGGTCGATCTTTATTTGCGATTGTAATCAACTCTTGAACCTTTTTATATGATCTCTGGTATGATCGTAGGCCTCGTAGTTAGTATTCTAAGGTTTTTTAACCCTCAAAATACAAACTTCGATTGGTGACTAATCTCACCTAGCCCAAATATATTGGTGGCAACTCCAAATAAATAGTCATTTTGTAAGGACTATTTAGGGTTAAGTAAGTGAGCGATTCATCTCGACCACCCAGTCCCCAAAATAAAAAAAAATGTCGACAATGATATGGCCTACAAAAATAAGAGAATATCAAAATAGTGATAAATTTAACAAATATAGGAGTGAAGGCCATTTAAGTTAGGCTTGGTTAGGATTCATATCCGGGCCACGTTACAATAGCTTGGCGATTCCACGGGGACCGGTTAAAGAGCCAGACCTAAAATTAATTACATGTTAACTAAGTTTTAATTAATTCGGTTTCAATTAGTATTTAATTTTAAATTCCTTTTTTAAGAACTTTTTTCCTAATATTTATTTTGTACTAATTTTTTTGTGTTTTCTTTTTAGGGAATTAGGATAGTGGGTTTTGTTTTTAATGTTGTAGAAAGGTAAATTTGTCCCTTTTGCATATACATGCACATTATGTAATAGTTTATCCTCTGTTAGTTATGGAGGGGGCATAAGTACCTAATATTTTAGGAAGGGGTGAAGTAGCTCTACCTTCTGAGGTGTTAGCTTCTGTCTGGGCTAGCGAAAAGCCTACTGGGTGTAGATTCCTATGTCTGCTAGAGGTGTTAGCCTCGTTATAGACAAGGAAGACATGCTCACTCAAATTAAACCCATTCCGACATAAATCCGTGATGGATAAGGATAAGGTACCTCGCTATCCTTTTAAGGCTCAAGGAATTCGAGAACCTAATTAGAGGTCTAACATAAACCATATATAGTGAACCATACTAACCTCCTAATCAAAACCATGCCTAATTTTAGGTGTCACCAAAATTAGGGACACATGAAGGGACACAGTTATCTTTTTCTCTTTATTGTCAATTCTTTTAATAACTTGTTTTAATGATTTGATTTTTGTTTACCCTGTTTGAATAATTTATGATTTCCATTAGTTTGAAGTTTTATTTGAATTTAAATATTTCCTAAGGAGACTAGTTTTTTTCTTTTTTGGTGCATCTTTTATCTCTCATATGCATACATGAACACTTGTTTTAAAAAGAATTCCAACTTAGATCAATTTTTATTTAATTTTATGGTGGAACCAATACATGCAGTGATTATTTCTAAGGAATTCAAAGAGGTCCATTCTGAGTTCGAATTCAACCTGTAAAGGGGTTGGGACTATGTAGCGAAAGGTTTTATGTCAGAGTTGCCAAAGATCACATATTTAGACCTTCGCCAGAATAATTTGAGAGAGTTAATCGAAATATGGGATCAATGGGGAAGTACAAAGCAAACCCGATTTATAGAAAAGTATGGACAGATTGCTCTCTTACTCAAAATACACATTGATGAACAACTAGTCATGGTATGATTGAGTTCTGGGATCCATTATTTTGATGTTTTTCATTCAATCAGCATGATATGACTCTGACTGTGGAAGAGATATCGGCTCTTCTTGGGCTTAGGCCATTGGAGATGAGACCCATTTATTGCAAAGAGTGCAATCTAACTAGCTTCCGCAAAAGTTTGAGTTAAGTTTTGGATCATGATTTCAAAGCCGACCACCATTACATAGCGCAGAAAGGGAACACCAGTGTGCAGTATCTATGAAAATATATCCAAGAGCAATCCGACACTAAGAAGGCTATGGATGCATTTGCTCTTGCTATATACAGAATGGTTTTCTTCCTGAGAGTGTTGGGACATGTTAAGGCAACAGTAATGGATTTGTTTTATCGATTGAAAAAAAATGCACCCGACTCAAGCAATTCTAGCTAAAATAATTAGAGCACTCAATGCATGCTGAAAAGAGGGTCAAGGGAGGTTCTTTGGAAGTACTTTGTTATTATATATCTGGGCTCGAAGTCATTTCTGGGGTGAAAAGGCAGATAAAGTTAAACCTTACTTTCCATATGTTGCTTTTCTTCAGGAATTCATCAAAAAAGAATGGCCTAAGTTTGGAACCAAGAAAAAATGGGTTGAGACACTACAGAACTTAGCTTCTTCTGATATAACCTAGAGGGCACAATGGTTTTCACCAAAAAGCTTTATGATCGGTGTGGTAATCTGTTATATGTGCATTTACTCGAAATATAGGGCACCGTAGGTTATATGCCATTATTGGTCCGAAGACAATATGGATCACAGCAATTCATCCCTATGACTTTAAATTTAGCTGGTGTTGACTTGGAATATCGGGGGTGAGGATTATAAAAAGTTACTTCAGATAGCCACTTTACAATGAGAGAAAGGTATGAGTCAGGATTAAGTGCATACACAATAAGACCACTCTAGGCAATGATGCTTGGAGGAGAGTTTGAGGTTGTGACATAATCATTACTAGCTCAGATGGGACCATTCCTCGAGTATCTATTCAGCTAGAACCTATCATGCCATCCAAGATCGATTTAATTAAGGAAGAAGCTACCAGAAAGTGAAAAAAATAAGTGATGAAAATCATCAGCTCTAAAAAGAAGTTGCCTACTTACGAATAAAGATGGAAGCAAAAGCAAAAGAAGTTGAAAAAATGGAAGAAAAGTATATTCTAATGAAAAATGACTGGGCTGAACAGAACATGAAAATGAAACTTATCGGGAGATCCAGGAGTTCCAACAGCACTATTTAAGGAGTGAAGAAAGAAAAGTGCAAGCTTAATCAAGAGTTGAAAGTATGGAAGACTAAAGCTTTGGAAGAGGAAAACAAAAAAAACTACTTTTCAAAGAAAAAGAAGAAACCATTTTGATACACGAGTCTAGTTAAGAAGGTCTATTGAAAAGAATAAATGACTCCAAGCTGCCTTGGATCGAGAGCATGAAGGGTATCTTAACTACTTGAGGAAAAACAAGGTCTCACTATAACTATTACAATGATGGGAGTAGAATTACAATGCAGGAGAGATGATATTCATGCCTTGGTGCAAGCCTATCGCAAGCTAGACGTATATTAGGCTGATAGAATATGGTGGGTTAAAGATAATAGGCAGTTAATTCTTTTGGCCGACAAATATGCATAGATCATCTTACAAATAGAGCCACTTAGCCATTATCCAAGCAAAGAAACTGGTGGAAAGATTAGAGACTTACAGATACAAATTAATCTGATAGGACAATATAGGCATGTTGTACTTTAGTTTTTGAATGAGGCTCAAAGACAATATGATCAAGTTAGGAATTTCCTTGGATGTGATCCCTACATGATCAATGATGTGAACATGTAATTTGTCACAAAGTTAATGAAAAATTTTTGAGTTTGAAATCTTTAGTTAAAGTAAGCGTCCCTACAAGTGCATTCATATACTCATACCATACATAAATATGCCCATACATATACATACATATATACATACATACATACATGATTATTAATTTTATTAGTTCATAAGTGAAAATTAATTAATTGAAAGAAATCTGGAATTGTTAAGGTCAACATTGCAAACTCAAAAAGACCAACTCAACCACTATCCACTCATCGATACCATACTAGACTTGGAACAAAAAGAATGGTTGAAGATCACTTGGCAAAATTGGAGATCTTAGAATAAAGTTATCGATAGGCTTAAGAGGCCACACTAAAAAGGCAAGAAGAATTACAAGCTCAAATCACAAGGATGATGTAGTTGTTAATGGTAAGGGAACGGGTTCGTTAATAGCCAGAGAAAATATTAATACCCTTACTAGGGGATCCAGGGGGTACCAATTGAGGAACAAACAACTAATACTTAACCAACTAATATCCAAAATCTGTAACAAAATGTCCTAGCTACTAATCCACTAGTCATCATCATTAAACCTGATGATCTTTCACAAGAGGTAGGTGTAAGAACTATAGTCACCCAAGAAGAATCAGCAGGCCCTAGCATCGATGAAGAGGAAAAGCATAAATAAAAGGGTAAAGAGCATGCTGAAGTAGAGATAGAAAAAAAATTATAACTTCTTGAAAAGAGGCTAAAAGCCATTGAAATGGTCGAATTATATAAAAGTGTGGTCGTCAATGACCTCAGTTTAGTACCAGATTTAATCCTCGCACTAAAATTTAAAATGCCCAAGTTTAAAAAGTACAAATGCACTACTTCCCCTTAAGCATACATTAAAATGTTCACTAGGAAAATAGCTGGTTATGCCTAGAATAACAAGCTTTTGATTCACTGTTTACAAGAAAGCTTGTCTAGATCTGTGCTAAGATGGTACAATGATCTGAACCGCACTTAAATTCAATGTCAAACTAATCTAGCTAATGTATTTCTTTAACAATATAAACATATGGTGGAATAGGTGCCTGATAGACTAACTCTTCAAAATATAGAGAAGAAGTCTATAGAATCATTTAAGGAGTATGCACAAAGATGGAGAGACATGGCTTCTCAGGTTTAGCCTCTCTTGACTGAGAAAAAAACCATGATGCTATTCGTGAGCACTTTGTGTCTCCTCTATTATGACAAATTGGTGAGGAACGCAACCAAGAATTTTGAAGATCTTGTTATTTTTGGAGAGATGATTGAGACAACTGTAAAGGCTAGTAAAAATACGCAGAGGAGTTTTCTACTAGAAAGAAGCCAGGGATAAGAAAGAGAAAAAAAGAACCTACATCTGTTAACTATGCCAATTTAAGGACCTCGGCTGTATTACTAAACCCAAAGGCTGCAAACCCAAAATACCTATTTTCTTAACATACCTAGAGCTCTTACTTCAACATCACCTCATACCACCACTTCGAATCCTCCTCCACAAAACTAACCTAGACTCAATGTTAATCCACTAGCCCAAAAAGCCAACCAACCTAGATCTCGCTATGAACCCCTTCTTTACTCATATAAGGAAATGTTTGATAAGTTTTTTGAAGCACAGTTAGTGGCTCCAATCTTTTCCAAACCATATGAAGGAAATTACCCCAGTTGGTATAACCCAAATCTGCACTGTGAGTATCATGCAGTACAAGTCACCCAATCAAAAATTGTATAGCCTTCAAGCAAAAAGTTCAAAGTCTACTTAAAAGGGGCATCCTTTGAATTGATAATGGCTGAGCACCTAATATGGTAGTGAATCCCTTACCAAATCATATCGAACCTAGGATTAATGCTCTGATTACTGGAAAAAGATGAAAAAAGTCAAAAGTCCAAGAAGTTAGGACTTTTATGGAACAACTATGGGCAATCCTAATTGAATAAGGGATTTTTGGTCAAAATCATGGACGTATCAAAGGTCAATCTGATCTTGGTGCTAACTTCTGCAAATTTCACAAAATATCAGGACATACTTTGCAAAATTGCATAGAATTTTTAGCCATAACCCAGATAATGATGGACAATGGTGAAATCAGGTTCTTTGAAGAAGCTGGATTAGAGGAAGAAAAATCAGTCAACATGGCTGGTGAAGGATCATCGCAACTAGCCTACAGCATTAGTTGCCCTCTTGTCATTCATCGTAATTAACCAAAGATCACACCGCCTAAGACATAAGTTACTCCTAGACTCATTATCAGAGCACCAATTTCGTTCCTATATCAGAATAACAAACAAGTACCATGGAAGTATGATGGTGGGATAACAACTCTAGAGGTTGTTACAAGCTAACTGGCTGCTATCAACATAATTAGGGTAAGCCATGTGCCAAGGAGTGGTTGCATCTATAGCCCAAAACCAGTGAAACCAGTGCAAAAACCAAGTCCAAAGGATAGGTATTTGAAAATGTAACAGTTACCGAAGATAGCTCAGTGAAGTACAAAAATTGATTAAAGAAAAAAAGGCTGCTAAATTTGTTAAGTTTATTAAACATAGTGAGTATAGTATAGTAGAATAGTTAAAGCAGCAACCGGTAAAGATTTTTATGTTAACCCTGTTGCTCAGCTCAGAAGCACATCAAAGTGATTTTATCGAAAGTGTTCAACCAAGCTTATGTTCTTCAAGACATTTCCATAAATAAGCTAGATCACCTAGTAAATAACATTGTTGCTGACAATTTCATTTCATTTAGTGCCGATGAGATCTCATCAGTGGGCAGCACTTTAACAAAAGCTTTTCACATTACAACTCACTGTTAAAGGGAGCATATTGCCTAAAGTCTTCACTGAAACTGGATTAGCTTTGAATGTAATACCGCTAATCACATTGTCTTGTTTACCAGTTTATGTTAGTCAAATCAAGCACAGCCATATAGTTGTTAAGGCATTCGATGGGACCAAGAGAGAAATCAAAGAGACTATTTCCATCACTTTAACCGTTGGCCCTTGCCCATTTGAGATCGAATTTCATGTGATGGAAATTATCCCAGCAGACAACTATTTGTTCGGACAACCATGGATTCATTCTATCGGGGCCGTCCTATCCTCTCTGCACTAAAAATTAAAATTCATAGTTAATGAGAAGTTGATTAGCCTATCCAAGGAAAAAGACATTATGGCCATGACTTATATTGAAGCCTCTTACATTGAAGTAGATACTGAAATTGAAGAGTGCTCTTTTAGGTCCTTGTAAATTATCAACGCCACTTTTGTTGCTGAAAGGTCTATAATCCCAAAACCTAAACTTTCAAAAAGCACTCGCGTGGGTTTTAGGCTTACAGTCAGGAAAAAAGCCCGAGTTGAAAGTGCACCTGGGAAATATTTGTAAGGGAATAGCTGATCTATCAATGTCATTTGTAAGAAAGACAAGCAGGGACTAGGCTTTAAGCCAGAATGAGGTCAAAAAAAGAAATTTGAAAACAAATCTCGAGGAAATAAACTAGTCTAAGTCTAAGCCTTCAGTCAATAGTCAAGCCAAAAATTAACCTTTTACCACCTACTGGATGAAATTTTCTGTTATAGAGGGGTTGTTAATCCAGGAGTAAAGAAAAGGAAGCCGATGAAGTTATTATGGTGGTTAATAAAGCTTTTGAGAACTGTCGGGTGGCCATCATCGGAGAAAAAAAAAAAAGATAAATAATGATCATGGGATCCATCCTTGTCCTCCTGGATGCGTCTTGAAAAATTAGAATTGTATTAAGAGAATTGTAGTGCTTAGGTCAATTTTAAAGTAATCTTGGGAACTCGTTTTGTCATCTAAAAATCTTTCTGTTGAAACTTGAAATGTTAAATTATCATTTACAGAAATGAAATGCATATGACCTTTTTGTCTATGTCCAATTTCTTTTATACCTAAATTTCTTTTCCTTTTTACATACATTTATATAAATCATGTCATACATTTATATATACTTAGGGAAAAGTATATGGTCCAAAACTCAATTCAAAGGTTAATTTTGAACAGACTGTTTGCTTGAATGAGGTCAATTTCGAAGAAGCTGATGATGATCATACTTTACCACCTGATCTATTAAAATAATCGAGTGAGAGGATGAACGAATAATGCCTTATGAAAAATCTATGAAGGTGATAAATTTAGGGGATATAAGGATGATAAAAAAGAAGTCAGGATAGGGACTGCCCTAATGCCCATCACTAGGGAAGAATTAATAAGTTTGCTGTAGGTTTTCGCATGGTCCTACCAAGACATGCTAGGGTTGGATATGAAAATCGTAGTCCATAAATTACCTTTAAAACCATAATTCAAACCAGTTCAGAAGAATTTAAGAAGAATGAAACCAAAAATGCTTCTGAAAATAAAAGAAAAGGTAAAAAACCAATTTGGGGTTGGATTTCTTAAAGTGGCAAAATACCTAAAATGGGTCGCAAATATTGCCCCAGTTCCCAAAAAGGATGGCAGAGTTAGAATATGTGTAGACTATCAGGACCTAAATCAAGCAAGTCCGAAGGATAATTTTCCTCATCCTTATATAGATACTCTAGTTGATAATACTACAAAGAATTATCTATTTTCTTTCAAGAAGGGATTTTTGGGGTATAACCAAATAAAAATGGCACCAGAAGACATGGAAAAGACAACCTTTGTCACAATGTGGGGAACTTTTTGTTATAAGGTGATGCCATTTAGATTGAAAAATATAGGGGCAACTTATCAAAGGGCAATGGTCACTCTATTCCATGATATAATGGACAAGGAGATAAAAGTATATGTGGATGATATGATTGCTAAGTCCCTTCAGAAGGAAGAACACATTGTAGATTTGTGAAAGCTATTCAAAAGACTAAGATGAAATGATTGCCAAGTCCCTTCAGAAGGAAGGACATGTTGTAGATTTATGAAAGCTATTCAAAAGACTAAGAAAGTACTAGTTGAAGTTGAATTTGGCAAAATGCACTTTTGGTGCAAGGTCAGGAAAGTTATTATGCTTCATTGTGAGTGAAAAAGGGATTGAATATACGCAAAAAAAGGTGCGAAGCTTCTTGAGGAGGTAGAATTAGATTGCCAGATTCATATCCCAACTCACAGATAAGTGCAACCTGATATTTCGACTCTTGTGAAAATAAACCCTGGTGAATAAAATGAAAAATACCAGGAAGTATTTCAAAAAGTTAAATGGTATCTCTGTAATCTGCTAGTATTGGTGCCACTTGTATCGGGATGACCTTTGTCTGAAAGGTCTACAAGTTGTGTGCTAGGACAGCAAGATGAGACAAGAAAGAAGGAGCGGGTGTTTATTACCTCAATAAGAAATTTTTTGACTATGAGGTAAATTATTCTTAAGTAGAAAAGATATGTTGTGCCGTAGTTTGGGCTACAAAAAGGCTCCAACAATACATGTTTTATCATACCACCTAGCTAATCACCAAAATGGACCCAATCAAATATCTGTTCGAAGCGCCGACTTTGTCAAAAAGGATAGCTAGATGGCAAGTCTTGCTATCAGAATATGATATGGTTTATGTTAGTCAGAAGGCAATTAAAGGGAGTGTTATTGCTTATTTCCTAGCAGGTCGAGCAATCGATGATTATCAGCCATTGAATTCTGACTTTCCTGATAAGGATTTAATGAATATTTCAGTGGAAGAAGAAAAAAAGTTATCGAAGGAATTAACATGGAAAATGTATTTCAATGGAGCATCAAATGCTTTAGGCCATGGAGTTGAAGCAATCTTAATATCTCAAAAAAGAGACTACTACACTTTCACTGCTCGATTGGACTTTAATTGTACAAATAATGTAGCAAAATATGAAACATGTGTTATGGTACCTCGAGCAGCTATAGAGAGAAAAGCTCAATTATTGAAAGTATATAGGGACTCAGCCTTAGTGATTTATCAATTGTGCAAAAAATAAGAAATCAAGATTCGAGGATGCAACAATATAGAAAGCTAATTCTAGAATTGCTTGAAGAGTTTGAGAAGGTAAAATTTATTCATCTGACCCAAGACGATAATCAAATGTCTGATGCTTTAGCCACCTTAGCCTCAATGTTTAAAGTAAATAAGGGGCAAGAGCTAACATCAATTTAGATGAGCATATATAAGTCTCCTACGTACTGTTGCAATGTTCAAAATAAATGTTTAATTAAATTTTCAATCTATGGTTACTAAAATAAATATTTAATTAAAATTTTAATGTTTAAGATTTTCATATACTCAATATAATTTAATATAAATTTTTCTCTTTTATTTTAAAACATAAAACTTATCTTTTAATTTTAAAACATAAAATTAAATATGAAATAGGTTTAAAATTAAAATATTAACAACTTTCTCTATAGAGTGCTCCTGTGAGAACATTAATTTTAATCTAGATATTTTAATTTTTAAGATAATATCAATTTTAACAATATATTTCACATCAAAAATTAGAAAGATCATTCATAAATTCTAAATTAGTGCAAAAAGTACGCAAATTATTGATGCAGAAACAAATTATCACAATATTAAAGTCAATTAGTTCAATACCATTTACTACCTCATTTAAAGAAAACCCATTTACAAATTGATACATTAATAATAATAATAATAATAATAATAATAATAATAATAATAATAATAAATAGATAATTGCATTTTTGACAATATAGAAACTAACGTTGTGGGCACACTACGAAAGGCTTAAAACCAAGAGCATGACATTTTTTCAATTGCCTAAACCTTCAACCAAAGACAAATCAATCATACTATCCAAAAAAAAAAACCTTAAATGCCTTAGCTTCATTTGTCAACTGGCTTTTTCATAATCGTAATTTCCAAGGGGCAACAGCTTTGTGATTTTCCATTTTCTTCCCTTCAACCACTGTGTGTTCTTGCTCTAAAGGTAACCATCAACCTTCAATCACTTTGTCGACTTGGTAGCCTTTTTTTTTCTTAGTTTCTACTTTTTATTTTTTTCCTTAATTAATTTGTTCTGAATTGTGTGTTTGCTAAGAATGCATTGGCTTGCTTTCGAGTCAATTCGATTTGGTAAGATCTAGATTTTTAAGCATAAATTGATAGATCTAAATTGATATGTTTGTATATTGTTATGTGCAAAGTGCTTAACTGCTAATTCCATTATTAAACACGATTATTTGCAGAATATCACATTAAAGTGATAATAAAAAATAAAATATATTAATTTAAAATCACTATTCTGAGCCGAGTCTAGCTAGTCTGATATAAATATGAGAACTTGGGCCCAGGCGCAATTGGATCGGGTGGATAGCCCGACCCTTGAACAGGTTTATATATGATAAAATATTAATTTACCAAAAAGTAAATCATATCATGAGCTTTGAAAATATCATCAATAAAGTATGTTATCCATTTATCACATTTTTTTTAAGTTTATTAGTTAAACACATTAAATATTGAGAGTTTATGTATGTTAGTAGTAAAATTTTAAATATTTCTTTGAATATTATTCTTATTTTATAATTGTTATCATTATTATTTGTAATGGTAATTAGAATCTGATAATAGTATAACAAAGTAATAAGATAAATTAAAAAATATGAAAGTCAAAACTGATATACTATATTAAAAATAAATTAAATATTAAATATTAAATATTAATACCATATATAATTTAATTAAATATTAAAATTTAATTTATATTTTATGTATAATTAAACGTGCTCATAAGTCGGATTGAGATGCGGCCTAAATTTTTTAAAAATCCCAAGCCTAGGCTCTTATTTAACATATGATTAAATAATTTAATCCCAAGCCTTATTATTTAACGTATGATTAAAATCCCAAGCCTAGGCTCAAGTCGGATTAAGCTGCGGCATATATAATTTAATTAAATATTAAAATTTTAATTTATATTTTATGTATAATTAAACTTGCTCATAAGTCAGATTGAGCTGCAGCCTATATTTTTTTAAAATCCCAAGCCTAGGCTCTTATTTAACGTACCTAGACTTGCCTATTTAAGCCAAAATTACTGTTCATCGCATTAAAGAATTTTTTATTAATATTTATATATTTTATAATTAAATTTAAATAAAATATATATTATCTTAACTTAAGATCATTGGACTGACTGGACCGAGCTAATCTAAGATAAAAACATGAGAACCCAAACCCAGGCTGACTTGGGTCAAATTGGTAGCCCGACCCCTAAGTAGGTCTATAAATGATAAAATAATAATTTATCAAAAAGTAAATCATATCATGAGCTTGGAAAACATTATCAATAAAGTATATTATTGATTTATCATATTTTTTTAATTTAATTAGTTAAACTCATTAACTACTGAGAGTGTATATATGTTAAGTGTAAAATTTTAAATACTTCTTTGAATATTTTTTTTATTACTATTATTATTATTTCAAGTAAGGATAATTAGAGTCTGCTAATAATATAACAAAATAAAAAGATAAATTAAAAAATATAGAAGCCATAATAGATAATATCATATCAAAAATAAATCAAATATTAAATATTAAATATTAATACCACATATAATTTAATTAACTATTAAAACTTAATTTATATTTTATATGTTATTAAACTTGCTAATGGGTTACGTCGAGCTACGTTCTAAATTTTTTAAAATCCAAAGCCCAAGCCCTTATTTAATGTGCCTAGACCCACCTGTTCAAGCTAGAATTATTGTCCATCACATTAAAAGAATATTTTTTATTAATATTTCTATATTTTATAATTAAATTCAAATAAAATAGATGTTATTTTAATTTAAAATCGCTGTTCCGAGTCGGGTCAAGTTAGTCTGAAACAAAATATGAGAACCCGAGCCTAGGCCTATTTGGACCGAGTGGTTAGCCCGATTCTTGAGCAAGTCTATATATAGTAAAATAATAACTCATCGAAAAGTAAATCATATCATGAGCCTGGAAAGCATTGTCTATAAAATATATCATCCATTTTTTACTTTTTTTTTTAAATTTAATTAGTTAAACTCATTAAATATTGAGAGTTTATGCATGTTAGTAATAAAATTTTAAATACTTCTTTGAATATTATTATTATTATTATTATTATTATTATTATTATTATTATTATTATTATTAATTTTTCAAGTAATTATAATTAGAGTCTGATAATAATATAACAAAAGAATAAGATAAATTAAAAATTATGGAAGCCATAATAGATAATACCATATCAAAAATGAACACAATGGGCCCGGCACGATCAAACCTAGGCCTTAGATTTTAAGTTTCATGTATGTTCGACCTGAAACAGTATTTTTCTTAATTAAAATAACATATTTTATTTAAATTTAATTATAAACATGTAAATATTAATATAAAATTATGAACAATGATTTGTACTTAAATGGGTTGGCCAGGCCAAATTCGGCCCTAAGCTTAGAATTCAAAATTTTTTTCGGGCTGCGGCTAGGCCCATAGAACTGAACTAAGATTTTTTCAAACTGGACCAGGCCAAATTCAGAGTTAGGCTTAGAATTCAAATTTACGTAAAAATGATTACATTTAACATAAAATGAAAAATGATGTAAAATATACTTAAACCCGAACCCGACCTGAACCCAAAACCGAATAGGCTCGAACCCGAATAGACCCGAAACTAAATAGACTTGAACCCGAATTGGCCCGAACCCGAATCAGTTCAAACTCCAAAAATTTGAACCTGAAATGACCTGTCCCAAACCCACCCAACCCGCCCAATTGCCACCTCTAGTTTCTTTTACCTTATTGTCATAAAAGTAAATTTAACTTTGGTTAATTATATAGTAAATAGTATACTTTATGGTATTCATTTATCAAATTTTATGCAACTTTAGAACTTACACTAAAATTAAAGATATATAATATTATTATTATACATTTTAATTTCAATATTTTGTTATTACACAGATATTACTTGACAAGTGAATTTTATTAATTTTTAGGATTACAATATGTCAATGATTGTTCTTAGATGTATGCTTGGGTTGATAATAACTGATTAATAAGAAAGGATACCTTCGCAAGGAGTTTATAAAATAAGTTAAAGAAATTTATAGATTCTGCTTTTTCATAAAAGTCATGTGTCAATTGAAATAAGATTAAGTGTCCATATAGCAAATGTTATAATAGAAAAGTTCAAACCCTAGATGATGTGATTTATCAGCTTTACTTAAAAGGATTTACAAATGGTCATACAGTTCGGTTGGCACATTAAGAATTTCTTCTTATTAATTTGGTTAAATTAGGATCTTCAAGTAGGATAAGCTTATGAGAATCCATAATGATTACTTATTTTGAATTTAATTGGAGTGGAAGAAAGTCTTGGTCTTATGATGAATTACCAAATCATAATGCAACTAAATTTTTTTCTCTATTGAATGATGCTGATAAGCCTTTGTTGCTCGGTTGTGAAAAACATACAAAGTTTTCAGTTTTGTCTCAACTTCTAAATGTGAAGTCACGGTTCAATATGAGCGAAGGTTGTTACAATCACATCATTTCTACAATTAAAGATATGTTGCTGAAAAATGAAAAATTGCTAGCAGTTTTTATAAAGCAAAGCAAAGGTTTACAAAATTAAGATATGGTTATAATAAAATAAATGCATACAAACTAGGATGTGACTATAATAAAATAAATGCGTAAATGAATAATTGCATGCTATTTTATACTAAAATTGAATCAGTGACTGAGTGTTTGTTGTGTCGTCTTCTTTGATATAAACCTACATCAAAATATAATCAAAAAAATAATGTATCTTTCAAACTCTTGCATTCTTTACCATTTATACCGTGGCTTCAAAGACTTTATATATTTACCAAAACTTCTAAACACATGATGTGGCATGCTCATGACTATGGCAGTTATGGGAAACTTAAGCACCTAGTTATGGTGAGGCATGGTAATACTTTAATCATACTCACCTATCATTTGCAGTTAAAACACAAAAATGCATCTTGAGTTTTGTACTAATGGGTTTAATCCTATTGGGTCACTGCTAAACCATATTCATGTTGGTTGGTAATCGTTATTCTTAACAATTTGCCTCCATGGATATGCATGAAGCAATCATATCTATTGTTAAGTATGATTATTGTGGGTCTAAAAAGTCCGGTTAAGCATATAGATGTGCTCTTAAAACCTTTAATAGATCAGTTAAAATTATTGTGGAATGTTGGAGTTGAAACTTTTGATACTTTTAGGAGGTAAAATTTTGTGTTAAAAGAGCACTTTTATGGACAATGAGTGATTTCTCGCATACGCCATGTTGTCATGCTTGTCTTTATTGCATGGAGAAAAGTAAGGTTTTTTAATTAGATTATGGTTGTAAAACATAATTTTTTGACTGGCATCAATAATTTTCACTTTTCAACTATAGGAAGTAAAGGAATAAATTCAAGAGTGGTGCAAAGAATGATACCCTAATTCATCAATTATTACGAGAAGAAATTTTGAGTACATGCACTTTTTGATGTGATCTTTTGTAAATTATATGAGAAGAAAAAAAAGTTGGTTTTGAAGATACACATAATTAGTGGAAAAAAGCTATCTTTTGAGAGTTATCTTAATGCACTCAAACAATATTCATCATAATTTGGATGTTATGCATATCGAGTGAAAATGGGTTTTAGAATATATTTAACATAGTAATGGATATTAAATTTAAATCTAAAAATAATATGAAGGCTAGAATGGATATAAAAGTTCTTTGCAAATGGCCTAAATTAGAATTAGTTGAGTATGATGGAAAACTTTTTAAGCCAAAAGCAATGTTTTTACTTTAAGTGAAGAGCAAATAAATGATGTATATAAGTGCGTCAAAACATTCAAATTTTTTTATGGATATATCAAATATTATAAGAAGTATACAAGATGAAAACCAGTTTTATGGCTTTAAAGATATGCTTGGTTGGGTGGAAAAGTAGAAGGATGGATAGAAAAAGGTGAAAAAGTAGAAAAAAAAATAAATTTTGAGTGTGCTTGTTAGAAAGAAAAGTAAAAAGGAAGAAAATTAGAAAAATTATTTTTTTTCACACCTATTAATAAAAACAAACAACTCTAAACTGAAAAGAAAAATGGAAAAGAATGAGATGCTATTTTTTTCATCTTTTTATTTTTCTCCTCCTCCAGTTTTTATTCTTTCCAAAATTATTTTTACCTTAGTAAGCAAAGCCTACAAGTCATGATCACCATGTATTTATGCAACAATTGATTCCCATTGTTTTTTGAGATCTGTTTCCAAATCCAATTAAGGAAGCAACTATTAAGTTTACTCATTTTAAAGATATTTACTTTATAAAATTATAAGCAGAGGATATGAAAATCTTAGAAGAAAATATTATGAAGATATTATGTAAGTTAGAGAAAATCTTTTCATCCAAATTTTTTGATTCCATGTTGAATTTGCTTAATTCACTTAGCTTATGATGTTAAAGTTGGTGGACCAGTGTATTATCATTGGATTACCTTTTCAAAAGTTAATTTTTCATATATATTAATTTAAGAATAATAATATTCAAATGATTAATATGATCATTATTTGTAACGGTTAGGTGTATGCATCACTATAGAAAAAAAAGGCAAGAATTGAGTATATGGTGACTTAACTACTTGCAAAACTTACATTGTTAAGGAAATAACAACATTTTGCTCATACTATTTCAAGCCTAAGGTCCCAACAAGATTGAATCAAGTTCCATGCAATGATAATAGAGGTGAAATGGAGGCAATGGGATGATCATTAATTTTCAATCATTCGAGTCAACCTCTTGATCTTAAAGGTTTTTGTTGATATCTTTCTGATAATGAGTATAAAGTGGCTGAGATATATGTTTTGTTGAATTATGAAGAGATATAGCCATACGTTGATTAAGTTACGATGTAATTTAAATAAGGATGATAATCTTTAAACGACACTGTAGGAAATTTGAAGATGTAGCAAAGATAAAAAAACCAAACATAAATTATTGTGAACTTGAGAAATTAGACAAAAAAATTTCATCATGGTATAAAAATTTTATCTATATTTGGCTTAAAGTTATAAAGTTAGTTTTATGTATTTACAAATGGTTTATTTCATAGGTTTCAAACAATGAAGATCATGTTGATAGCCATATAATGGAGGCAGCATATGGTCCATGGGTATGGCTAAATAGAGTTGTGCTATTTAAATATCATTAGTTTGATACTAAAAAGGGTGTTAAAGTATAACTTCATTATGGTCTTGTTAAAGTGAAGAACAAGTCTAGTATTTCAAGTAACGAGCCATTTGTTTCAACTCAACAAGTTTGATACACCACTCATCCTTCTAGGAGAATAGAGAGATGAGATTAGTGGGTTGTTTGTAATGAAGCTTGAAGTAGATTTGGTGAATTATTACATGATGGTAAATATCATAGTGAAAGGGTTCATGGGTTTTACAAAGATGAGTCTACTCTTATTCATATTTTTCCTACTTTAGAACTTGATAATTTAAGTATTACTATTGATCAAAACTGGTCTTAAATTAGTTGATTCAGATTTAGATTGCAAGAGGAAAATGAAGAAGATGAATATGATTATGATAATATTGATATCAAAATGATAAGCATTTGTTTTAAGACTCTGAAAAAGATAATGTTTCAACAGATAAATAGAATTTCGCTTGTCTACTAGTGCCGATAGTAAAGATCTCTCCGAAGACAATAAGATTAAAGCTTAAGTAGGTAAATGCTCGTTTAAGTTAAAAATAGATATTAATATATATTATTTAATTTGTACTTCAAAATTACTAATACTTTAATGTGATATGTTATTTTAATGTTGATTTTTTTATCATTCTTTAATTTGAATAATGAGCATTTGTTTTTAGTAATTTATCTTTTTTTTATTATGTAAGAATTATGCTGTTAGAGATGGAGTAAAAGTTCTCAATGAAGACTACAAAGTCAAAAAGGTGGTTGAACAATCTCAAGAAGCTAAATCTTAAAATATTTACATTCTATTAATGGTGTTAGAAGTTTTATGATAGGTTTTTTTGTTGATCCACCTCCACCACAAACTGCTATCGATCATGGACATACAATGGATACAACTTTTACTCGACATTTAATTATTAAACCTAACTTTGATCCCTTACTATTGTTGAAATTACTGGATCAATTAATAGAAAAGATAATGAGATGAGTCTACTCTACACCCTAATCCCATAACAGGATAAAGGAGTACAGGAGGATATTGAAGGTTTAAAACCCTTAAAATTTTATTGACAAAAAATCTATATCAATTTTTGGATCATGGTATAATTTAAGCTTTGCCAAACATTATATTTCTAGCAATTAGCAGTTATATGATATTAAGTTCTAGCACATATAAAAAAGAGTTGTATTAATTTGAGTTGAATTAAAATGTTATGATAAATTAAAATGTGAGGATGAGAAGAAACTAGTATATAGCATAAATTACATACATACTGAAAGCTTATTATAATGGACTATAGGCAACATTGACAAAAGTGTTTAAAACTTGTATAACTACTTGCTAGAATACTTTTCAAGTATTATTTACATAATTGTTAAATTATTTTATGTAGATGTTTTAAATTTTAATTGTATATTTTTTCAAAGGCAAAACATAAAATAGTCTAAAAAGAAAACTACTACCGCATATAATATAATATATAAGATTTGTGGGAAATAATTTAATAGTATAATGATAAAGCCTGGCAATAGGCTATACATGATGCCAACACAATTTCTATTTAGTGATACTAAAGATTTTTGGCCAAAGCGGATGAGTGAAAAGAATGGGGCATGGATAATTACCAGTGTATGGGTAATAAATGAATGAAAAGAAAAATATAGTACTGATCGAATCAATCGTATTATTGAAAAGGAAAGGTAGATATCAAAACATGCATGTGGAATAATGCCTATAGTTCTTGATGGAAAAATAATGGTGTGTAATGTTTTTATATTGCTTACTTTCATATTAATATTTATGTAAAATTGTTATAAAAAAAAAGTTTGATCATTTTTTAACTCAAGTTGAGGTGTTTGATCGTACACTAAGCAATCAAACGAAGAATTTTGTAGATAAGAAATCCAAATCTATCAATGTAAGTAAACTTTACATAAGCGAAATGATGAAACATTAGCTTTTTTTATTTATATTATTGTAGGAGAGATATGTTGCTGCATTGATTGAAAAGTATGATCATTTTTCAATTTGATGCCAATACGCGACTTGAAATAATTGATAGCATAGGGCATAGGCATTTTTATGGGTTTAGAAGAGAGGCCACTTAAGATACACTTAGCAATGCTCATCTTTCGAGGTCATTTTTATCTACTTTTCTTGCTTCTAGATGTCCTTCAATTCAAATTGAACACAAAGATCAAATTTTAATCCAGAAATATAATTATTGGATGGAATTCTAATACCTTGCCTCTAGAATACACTAAAAGTATGAGAACTGAATCCATCATCGGAGGTTTCACTAATAGCTTATGGATAGCTCGATGATGATGTTCATGACGTTCATGATGAGGCTCAATTTAGTGTATGTTTTAATAGATATTTTCAAACTTTTATATTTATCTTAACTGGTATCTATGGTTTAAGTATGATTTCTAATAAGTTAGGACATATTAGTTATTATTTGAGATAATTTAACTCGTGAAGTATAGATAGTACATTTATTGAATAAATTAGTTAGTATTCTTAATACTTGATGATCTTTATACTTCAATTTTTGGTTACAAAAATGGGTAGGTTTTTTATAGTAAAAATTTGATTGAAGTGGATTGGTTATGATTGATATTTGCTTGGTTATTGTTATTTTCTTTGTTCTAAAATAACTTATGATCAAATTTCGTGATAAACCTTAAAACTGTGATAGAAGTTTATAATTTTGTGATGAAATGTCATAATTTGTGACAAAATCAATGATGGATCGTAAAATTTTTGTGACAAACTTAGATAATATATAGAACGAAATTAGTTTATATGGAGACAAGATTTTGTAACAAAAAATAGCAACAGATGTTTTGTATTGTTATAGATTAAGCAAAGATTTAGTAACAGAAAAAATGATAATATATACAAGATAAAAATCTTTAGTAGTCTATTCGTGATAGAATTTAGTGATAGGAACAGTGATGGAATTTATTTGGGTAAAAAAATTGTTACAGTAAGTTTGCGATGAATAGGGATGGCAATGAATCAAATATTTGAAACTTCTGTAATATCTAAGTCCGAATCTGTAAAGTTGCCTTAAAATTTAAATTTATTTATTATCCACATAAATTTACACGTTACTATCTAAATTCGATTTAAATAAATATTATATGTTGAATATCCAAATCTGCTAGAAAAATCAAAATTCGCTAAATCAAAAATAAATTTAAAAAATTAAATCAAATAAAAAGTAATTTTAATTCAAAGTTCCTTATAATTAATATCCAGTGAACAAGTTTTAAAATAAAAACATAATAAATTAAATAACAAAATAATAATCCAAAATACAAAAAATAAGAAGTTAGATAATACAAAGAAAAAACAATAAATATATGCTAAATAAGTTCTAAATTATAAATATAACAACTTAGATAACAAAATAACAATTCCATAGACTAAAAAACAATCATAAAACTTAGTTTATCAACTTTGAATAATTAGTCTTCTTAATCAACAACATATGTGCCAATTGAATCTCCGATTAAATTGGACACTACATAAGAAAAACAATATAAACATTAATTTAACTCTTAAAATGAAATATAAAGGTTTTACTATTAAAAAACAAATGAAATAAAAACAAAAAAATAAATATAACATGTTGTATTTCATTCTTTAACTCATTTTGAGAGCACATTAATGCCTTCACTATTTTTGGATGAAGCCTACTTTGATGGCTAATTACCACTCTTCCGTCAATGCTAAAAGCTGAATCGAATGCAATAGTAAAAACAAGAATGGAAAAAAAATTTCTGGTAATCATATACAAAGTGAAATACTTTATCCTACTTCTCTTCCATTAATTAAGAATATCAAAATTTTTCTATCTATGGTAAAACTGGCTCATCTAAATAGTGGTTCAATTCAAACCTTCCATGCATACTAATAAAAAAACTAATTTAAAAACTCAACCAACTTGGAAAAATCTTTTTCCTAAGAAACAAAGATATTTAGTGCTTAAATAAAATATATCAATGATGAAGTATAAGAAGCATGTGATTTTAGTTTAAAGGATTTATAATAGTACTTACGAAGTAAATCAGAACAAGCTTTTCTAAACTTATTCAATTTCAAAGATTGCAACATCACCAGAAATTTCAAGAAAAGAATACTCCACCACCTATATTTTGTACCCAAGATCTAATAGAATGCCATCGCTAACACAATATGAGTAGTACTCCAATATGAGTAGTACTCCAATACATCTCAAACTTGTTGAACATGTTACTTGCCTTTAAGCTAATTACGCTGCCATCAAAGCACATCCATTTAACTAATACACTTCAAATTTAATAAATTTGAATAAAAAACAATGTGTAATAAGATTCTTTATTCTTTGAAACAATTCAATAACAATATAGAATATTTGTAATTTTTTATCAATACTTTTTGCCACCTTTTAATCTTTCTCACTTGAAGTATAATGTTTATCTCTAAGTTTCAACCTAATTTTTTTTTTTTTTTACTTTGTAGCTACCTAAAACATTAAGTAAGTTGAGTTCTATCTAATTTTACGATCAATAATCAACTTTTATTATATTTTACTTTTGTTTATGAATCACTTCTTCAAACTTTCTAATCCAGAAGGACTAGCAAACCAAAATGCTACACTATCACATATTTTCTTAATTGCATCCTTGATTAGTTCATCTTTTATAATCAAATTTAAAAATGCGTATAACATATCATGTAAAAAAATTTTCAATTAAGTTGAGAAAACAAGTTATCTATTATGATAGAAACCATACCGTCATTAGAGCTACAATTATCCATGGTGATTTGGTCTTTATATTCCATTGTGTCAAGGTAATAATCAATTCTTATACAAGAATATCCATGGTGTGAAGTTTGGGCACGTAAAGCAACTTGCATGTTTAAAAATAACATTAGTTAATTTACTAAACCTAAAACTAATAAATTGACGTAATATTGAATATTAAAAATATTTACCTCAAGATACGACTTTGCAACACCCAAAAATCATATAAAAAATGAGCTGTGATAGATATGTAACTTTTATAATTGCTATTTGGCTCCTGAAATTCTTAAACACATCTATTACCTTTATTTTTTTGGAATTATAAATTTTAAAATGTTCTTAACAATATTGCAAGAAAAACATTTTATAAAGAGGTTGGATGCTACTAACAAACCTTTTAAAACTAACATGGTTAACAATGGAAAGAGGATATTCATTGCAAGTTTATAACACAAGCTAACTCATTTTTTGAAACATCTTGATAAACTGTGACATTACTAAACCAAACCTTCCTATCATTCTTTTTTTTTTTTTTTTGCACATTTGTTTTTAATCTTTCAAAGCACCTTTTAATGCTTAAATTTATTTTTTTAAAATAAATAGCAAAGTGATTTTTTAAAAATGATATTCCACTATAACAACCTCCTACCAACTAATTTTTATAATGATTTGCAAATTGCCACATCTTTTCTATTTATAGTTTTCTTTTCAAAATGAGTCTAAATATCTGAGTTTGTTTATGCAAATATTTCTGACTTATGGTTTCTAGTGGAGGTTTAGATGAAACAATTGAACTATAAGTAATAGTAGAAGGCATAGTAGGAACAGGTAAATCAACGTGTGATGAACTTGAACTCATATTCATTAGATTGATTGGTTGTACTCCTATAGTTTTCACCAATCTTTATGTCTTCACTAGAATCCATTTTGCAGTACACCTATTAATATTTTAAATTATAAAACAAAAATAAATAAAACTACTTTAAATCTAGGATATTGCTAAAAGTTATACATGATAAATAAATGATAAGACAAATAAGTTGTAAATAAGAATCAATAATAGCAATAGTTATTTTTTTAAAAAAAAAATCTAATAACGCATATTTTCATACTAATATGATAAACAAATGATAAAACAAATAATTTATAAATACTAATCAATAATAGTAATAGTTATATTTATAGCATGCATCAATGATGATTCTAGCACTTAAAATTTTAATTTGAAGCACTTAAATTATTTGAGTTTACTATTATTCTTCAAATAAACTAACAATAAAAATTACAATGCATTATATTATATATATAATGCTCAGTACTAAAAGAGTTTACGTGTCCAAATTCTAAAGCCTAGTGATTTTAGCTATGAGACCTATAAAGTAACTTTGTTAATCTTAATTTTGCGTTTTCATTATTATGGGAATGAAAAATTTGTTTGGGAGAGATTTCAAAAAACAACTAAAAAAGAAAAATGAAGCCTTTTATAATCCTTAACATGATAAACGAAATTCTCTTAAATCAAGTGATCAAAATGATAATAAAAATAACTAATGATGATAATACAAATCAAGAGTTATTAGCAGTTGAGATGCTATACAGATCTCTGTTATGTTGGGAACAAAGCCAAATATGATTTTCATAAAAAAGAACCAAATTTAGTTGACCAAGGATATGACTTGGTTAACTTTTTACTTTGAACCATTACAGTATTACATAAAAAAAACTCAATCCATCTAACTATTAACTAAAATCAAAGAAATAGTCATTTAACATGAACACAGTACAAGTCATATGCCACATAAAATATTTTTTTAAAAGATCGAAAAAAAGAATTGGTACCTTTGCTTGTGCCATTTGAAGGAATTTGCAACTCTATGCCACTTTGAAGAATTTGAAGTTAGGTTAGGTTTGTCAAATTGAAATAATTTAAAGTTTTATAAATACAAAATCAATATAGCTTAGAGTTTCACAAATGAAAGAATAATGTAATCAGTGGAAATGATTAAAATTATAATATGAAATATATAAAATGATTATAATATCAAGTAATGGGTTTAGACATAGCTTAGAGAGATTATTAATTCATTTTATAATTCTATGAAAAGTATAAAATAATTGTGTTATATATTAAATTATAATATCTATGTAAATTATGAATATATATATGTTTACATATGCTATACATAAAGTAAATTAATTAATACTATAATTTAGTAATAACAACTAATATTTTATGTATATACTAACTTTATAAAGTTAAATTATTAATAATATACATATATAAAACATATAATATAATAGTCATTAATCATGTACAATAAATAGATCTATATAGTAGATTATAATATATACCATATAGTATTGCATTATATCATACGTTATACATTAATAATATATTACATAATATAATATATTACTACAATTTATAGTATTATATTATAGGCGTATAATACCATTAATATTATGTGCATATACTATCACAATATTATATATTATAAAAGGAGACATCCACTTAACACAAGTATAAAAATAAATTAGTTTTACACATATTCATAATTCTTTATAGAATTATATTTGTTTAATCCAACTTTTACATTCTATTCACAAAGATCATGCATATCGAGTTTTGAATAAATTAGATATATTTAATTATTGTTCGATGTAAAATGAGCTTTTAACTGTTAAATAGATATTGAAAAGACAATGTCTCAATTGATATGATAAAGATATCAGATAGATTCAAAACTTTATGTGCACAATTGATACAATTATATTGTTAAATCTAACAATTGGTTTAAAATATTAATATTACAATAGTGTGTAAAACTAATTTAGTTATACTAGTGTAAGTGGATCTCTCTTTAAATTATTTTATTAATAATGTTTATAATATAATAAACAATATATAATATTATAATAAAATATTTATATTTAAATTATATATTATATGCATTTGTATAACTATTGATATTGTAATATATAATATGTTATTATATCTATAAATTTAATATATAATATATAATATCTAAATGTTTAGTAATAATATATATAATCTATATTATTACAAATATATAGCATATATTAATACATATGTTATATCATATACAATACGTTTTTAATTATATTATTATAATATTATACAAACAACAAAATATATCATATTATGTTTATGATAAGTATTTTATGCCACATTAGAAAAACATTTATATTTTAATATTTATTTTAATTTATAAAGTTATAAATTAAATCCTATTATTAAGTTGATTAAATCATCAAATATTATTTTATAAATATACCATACCGTTAGCTTCAATGGAGAGATTGAACCAACACGGGGTGAATTGGTTCTATAAAAACTTTGTAAATTTGAAAATTAAAATAAGATAAGGAAGAGAGAAAAATCAACAATGAATGTATAGAGGTTCGGTCCTTTAATTCGGTACCTACATCCTCTCTTCTTGGTACTTTCTTACCAAGGTGATTCCCATAATTCACTAAGGAAATTGTTACCTTTAAGGTTAAGGTATTACCTTACACAACTATCTTTTATGGCTTAGATAGAACCTTCCAAATACTTTGAGAATTATACTCCAAACTCTTAAATATTTTCACTTACTTTCACACAACCCCTTTTGTGGAATAAAAGAAGTATTTTGCAAACTAATTGAACCTTTAGTAAGTAGATGTTTGCTGGAATTTAAGTACACTAAGAATGAGATACAAATAGACTTGAAGAGTATGAATTAAAACAAGTAGAAAATAATGAATTTGATTATTTTGAACTTTTGTTGTTCAATGATTCAGTGAAATCTATATCTCTGCCTCTTCAGCTGTTTGGAACCTCCATTTATAGTTGTAAATTGATTCATAGATGTTAGGCATTTAATGTGGTGGTTGGAAAGCCGTTGTAGCCTTTATAAATGCTGATTTCTATTTAATCCCGCGCTATAGTATCGATACACAGTTTAAAAAAATGATCGTTACAACTTGTTGTATCGATACTGGGTTCTGAGTATCAATACTAAGCAAGCTGTATCGATACAGATACCTTTGTATCGATACATATGACGATTTCAGCCAAACCTAAGCTACTGCCAAGCCCTATATCAATACTCATGGAGTGAGTATCGATACTAAGTAGCCTGTATCGATACATACACACTTGTATCGATATATTTGAGGGTTTTATACAGCTACTGCCAAGCCCTGTATCGATACTCATGGAGTAAGTATCGATACATATGTTCATTGTATCGATACATTTGCGGGTTTTATGCATAGTATCGATGCACATGTTCTTTGTATTGATACTAACCTTTAAAACTTGTTTGTGAAATTATTTTTGTTGACTCAAACACATCTCAATAATTACAAACTTAGTATTTTTAAAGATGCTTTTCAATTTAAACACAAATACGAAGTTAAAGCATTAATTTAACTTAAGTTTTTTTGTTATATCAAAACCAAAATCAAGGTTAACACATACATCTTTAAAATTCAAAAGTATTTAACCTTATTAATTAATTTAATTTTATAAATTAATTTATTACTATCTTTTACTTTTAAAAACATTTTAAAATTATTATTATACTTGATATAAATAAATTTATTTTAAAATTATATAAAGTTATAAATAAATTTTAGTAGCATCTTATTTTAAAATGTAAAACTAGTTTATTTGGTAAAATGTTCAAAGCTTAACCATAGGATCAAAAGTTTAATTGTCACACCTAGCATAAATTTTCAACATTTTAAAAAAGTGGATATAGATAGCGGATTTGGATAATTGATATTCAAGGATTCAGATCTGTATCTACTCTAAATCTGTTGCAAAAAGTAATTAATTTTTGAATTTACAACTATCCATAATTATGGTATCTAAATCCACACTATCAATTGCCATCCTTAGTGACAAAATTTAATTTTGTAATAGAATTTAGTAACTGAAATAGTGACGTACTTTAAACTTTTGTGATAGAATTAGATGACGAGCAACTGCCTGAGTTAGCCAAAAGTTATGATGAAAATTTAAAAGTTTGTGATGGAAACACAGCCACAAAGTTTATGATAAAATCAATCACATTTTGATAAATTTAATGAGACGGGTATCTATAAAAAAAGTTATCACTAATTCCATCATTAAATTTTAAACTGTGATGGATTTTTTCATCACTATTTAAGCAAGTTTTAGTAGTATTATATTTTATTACATATTATCACTAACTTTTATTGCTAAATCAATTATGTAAATACAAGTTCAAAAATGATCTTATCCAAGTAGAATTGGATAGACTATTGCTTAAGAATAGGCTAAACATAATGATATCATTGTAGAACTACTAAGTGTAGAAAAAGCTAACATATAGGTGAACCTTATAGTTACCTAATCAATCCATTTGTTTCATAGTTATACATGTCACTTAATACTTTAATTCTTATTATTTCACTTTTGCATTTACCATGCTCAAAGAAATTTAACTCAACTACTTAGATTTTTAAGTATAACCATTGTTTTTCTTGCAACTTTTAAGTCAAGGGAATTAATTGCATTAGTGCTTTGGATATAAACAATTGTATTATTTAGATAGTATTAATTGCAACATTGGATAACTTATTGCATATGCTTTATATAGTTTAGAGTAGCTGATTCCTTAATTTAATCTTCAATAACTAACTATTATTTATATAGAATGCAGCATTCAATTTAAAGGTGACATTTATGACATTGACCCAAGAAAATAGATAGTTCTATAACACTTTCAACAAATATTTAAACCCTTTTCAATTTTGTCTAGGGAAATATATGGTGGGCAGAGCACGATGAAAAGACTCCACTGTTATTATAGGTCAATGTTTTATATCATATACTATTTTTTATTTGGCAATAACATATTTTGATTCCAATGCTTTTTTCCTTGCAAAAAATAAAGTTCAATTACCTATTGAAGATGACACTACTCAAAGGAAGTTGATGGTCTTCAAGAAATTGATTAAAAATTGGCTAAAGTAACTTTCATACAGCCATTGACCTTTAGCAAAATCAATAGAATGACCATTGCAGGATCTATTAGTTATTAGAAAAAAATAAAGACACTTGATTTAGTTTTCACTTTAATAGTTATAAAAATAGACGTTGTCAAATGTAAGTTATTCAATTGTGATGACTTGAATACGAAACCAAAAAAAAAAAAAGACACAAAGAGATGAAGCATTAACAATGCCAAAGGAAATCCTAAAACTTCCAACCGAAAAGTTCATAAAAATATCAAGTTAACACCAAAAGACAAACATCTATCATTTATTGCATCACTAAAAACACTCACTTATTTGCTGAAGCAATAGCCCACAAAGCATAAAATATTTCATGATAGAACAAAACGTAATCAATCAATCCAACCCAATAGTTATAACCAAAAGCAATCATTAGTGGCGAAGAAACAAAAAAGAAGAACTTTATGTTACAAACTAACAAACAAATAGCTAGGTAACTATTTCTAGACCAATTTCCTTCAAAAGAATTAAAATTAAGTTAGTACTAATGTCATCTTCTTAAAAGTCTTAGACATATTAGCTAGGTAACTATTTTTAGACCAATTTCCTTCAACTAAGAAAACCACATTTTAAATGTGCTAATGTGATGAACCATATGAAAATTTTTCTCTCAATTTTTTTTGTAATGAAATGTCTTTATTTAGGGATGATCTTGTGGAAGACTTCCAATAACATTAAACTGCTCTCGTTCACTGAGTAAACCTAGAACAGGAAGCTAAGCCTCAAGTTTTGCAAACATTCAAGCTATACAAGGAAAAACTTTCATCTGTTATCAAAAATATATCAAAAGATTTGCCAAATTGAGGTTTGCTTTTTACAAGCATCTTTTTAAATATAAACAATTTATATTTACGCACATATGAATGCTACATGCTTTTCAATTCATGCTTTTGTTTGGCCTCCACAATTCAGAATTTAAATATAGATCTTTATATGGTTCACATGTTATGCCAAAGAATATTTTGACTTATGTTGATAATTTTTGTATGATGGGGAGGTTAAACTAGAGCAATGATATAAAGGCAGGTAGTTAGCCTTTCTATGTAGCTATAAAAACTAGGACACATGTAGGATAACTTAATGTATGATTTTACCTTTATAATATGATTTTCAATATCTTTTCACTTTTAAATAGTGATTCCCATCTTCTTTTGTAATGTTGGTGTGTAAATATCATTATGTTTGAAACTGGTTTTTTTTCCATAATCAGATATCAATGAAAAATAAGTTCTCCATTTTGCTTATTTTGAATCCCAATTAAAACTCTTAAAGATATTTACCAATGAATTACAGTACCTATTACGGAGCATAGGCAAACACTATAGTGTCTAAGAAAAAGATGTGTTAAGAATTAAGAGTATTAATTAAAAATGAATTTTTATTATCTTTTATGTAAATTAGTTTCTATTCATAAACATTTTAAAATAAAGTGAAAATAGCGTGTTATCACATAAAATTTTTAAAATTTCATGTGATAATACAATTTTAGAATTTTTCAAGGATAAAATATTTAAAAAATGAAAGAAAATATTTTTTTTGTTTAAAAGGCTAAACAAATTATAGTTTTAGTTTAATGTAATTTATAAATTTTTACAAAGAATTTTGAAGTTTAAAAGATTAAAAAGTGAAAAGAATCTTAATGTCCCCTTCATAATTTGTTTATCTTAACGTTGATTAGAGGCATTTATAGGTTGGGTTATGACACAAAAAAATTTTAAATTTTTTGCCCAGGTCCAAATTCAGCCCTACCCATAGGCCGAATTATTGTTCATAAATATTAAAAACATAATTTTTATAAGAAATTATTATTTTATTCAATGAACAATGATTCGAGTTGGGCCAAACCAATTTACAAAATACAAAACTCATGCCCGGTCCATTTTGAGGGTCTAACATTGTTAATTATATTAGTTTTGAATTAGTCTCGATTTTAGTATAACAAAAACTTAAGCTCAATTAGCTTGGGTTTAAATATTTTCAACTTAGTATTTTTCCTTAAATTAATTTGAAAAATTTTTTAACCCTTAACTTCCTAAACAATGTGTTCTTAATATATAGTGTAGTGTAAAACAATTTTGAAATAAGTTTAAAAGCCAAAAAAACACTTTAAACATGATATATTTTTAAATGACTATATCGATACCTTACTTGTATGTATCGATACGTGTGCTTGGCAGTTACTAATGTTTTTTAAAACCTTAAATGTAACGATGCAATGAATAAAATGTATTAATACTATACAAAATGTATTGATACAATCTTTAGTGTAACGATACACAACCTTGTAATGATCATTGTTTAAGTATTTTAAATGCAATGCATCAATACCAATGGTAATGTACCAGTGCATATACATGAGAATGAATGGCAAATCTTATTTGTGAAGCATCGAATGACTTTATTTCATCTCAATCAATCCTCAATGATCATAATTCATGCAAGGCTATAAATAAGCTTTACTAAAATCCCGAACATCAAGAATTATCAAAAGAATGAGTTCATAGCCAAATCTTTCATGGATTTCATCTTCAAGTATTTCATTCATATATAGAATTAATTCTTCCTTTTTTTCATTGTATTTATTATAATTACATCTTTGTAATTCTTTTTCTTTGAGCTCAAACTCATAAACACCCAACTTTATAGAGGTTATCTATTATTTACATCAAAATTATTTAAGAAAAAAAAGAGAGATTTATACTTAAGCCTTAAAAGTGAAAAGGCTTTATCTTAACCAAGAAAAGATAAGGGGACAATTTTTCAATCTTAGTCTAAATAAAAGACAGAGAGTTGTAAAGATTATACTTTATGTTTGAAAGTTAACTATTCAAGAAAGTAAATTAGGGAACTCCTTGGCAAGTGAGGCTAAGGGAGAGGCAGTAGGTAAAAGGTTGAACCTTTATAAATTAACAAGTTTGATATTCTTTCCTTACCATTTAATTGATTATTTATTTACTAAATTTACAACTCTAAGTTCTTTGTTTGTATTTCTCAAAATATATACTTAAAGTTTTTATTTTCAAAAGTTTTTAAGAAATTAGTCCCTCGTGATTTTTTTCACCATATGGTCTAACAAACATTGATCCATAATAAGTATTTATGTAGATTTTTTTCCCCAAAACATGAACAAATTATTATAATGAAAAAAAAGTAGATTGTAAAATTGGATTCTCTTTTCAATAATAATAAAAAAGGAGTAAATTACTATTTTAACTTTATCATAATACAATTTATAGAGCTTTTAGTTAACAATGCTTTGGGCATAATCGTAAACCTATTCTTGGGCTGAGTTATTTGTTTGGCTTGATACGCTTGATTTGAATCGAATTGAAGTCGGATAAAAATTTAGTAATCTAATTCGACTTGAATTATTGCTAATTTACTTAAAAAATTATAGAAATTTAATTATAAAATTATGTAAAATTTAATATAAAAATACATTTTTAGTATTTTTAAATAATGGACTAAGCATTTGAGCCAGATCTAATCTTGACCAATCACACTTGAACAAAAAAATTAAATCATCTAGACCTAAATTTGACCCTACTTTGATCATAGGCAACTAATTAAGTAATCCTACTCATGGGCTGGGTCAAGCAGTGATCTGATTTTTTTAAATCCCTTACCCCCAATCATTTTATTATTTAAAAAATATTAAAATATTAATTTTATATTTTTATAATTAAATTTAAATAAAAAATTAATTTTTATTGGATTAACATGGATTCGAGCCGATTTGACTTGAATCACTAAATCTCATCTTCATGCCCAACCCAATATGAATTAGGTTTATTAGATCAGGAGGTTTCCTAACTTTTAAATTGGTCTACGATTGAGTTGTTCCCTCCACTATTGAAAAGAGCAGATCAGACTGATTGATTGATTGGTTGAACCATTGAACTAAGAATTGGTGCTTAGTACAAACTAATATATGTTATAGAACCAAGGTTTAGGGAATTGATAAAAACCAATTAAAAATAAAAAAAATCAAAATTAAACTTTTTTTCTTTTAATTATTTTATAGAATGAGATTTAAACTTTTAATTTATTAAATTTATAATAAAAATCATACTATTTAATTAAATATATATTTTTATGAAATATTTACTATATTTAATATTTAATTAATATTAAAATTATTTATTTAATATTTAAAATTTTTTAATTAAATAATCTGATTTAAACTAGTGGCCTGGAGGTGGACTTTTGATTTGGTCTTTTTAAACATCGATCCTACTCGCTCTGCCTCATGCCTTAACAACGCTACTACAAAAATAAAATAGGTCTAGTGAGCTAAACCTTAATGAGTTCTTCATCAATCCTTCCCTTTCCATTATCATTTTCTGTCGTTTACAACCCGAAAGTCCCAAAAACCCTACAAAAAGATATTCGACCGATTTTTTCATTTTGATTTGATATATATTTACTGACAGAAAAATATTGAATTTGTTCGATTTTATTCAAATTCAAATGCCTGCCTACAATGCAAAATCCAAAGCTAAGATGTTTCCTTTTGGGATTCAATTTCACTAGCGCTCGAACCTCCACCTTCTTTGATTCACTCCCTTTTCTACTCCCAAATTCTTCTCCTTCTTCTTATGCCGGGTTTTATCTCCCTATACGACGCCGTTTTTGCGGGTACGCGGCAGAGCAGTTCTCAGATGATGAATACGAGTGCGATTTTGAGAGCCATAAGGTTTTTCCTTCCTTCTCTGAAACTCCTTTTCCCCTACTTTTTTTTTTATTATTTTTTTCACTTATTTTATGTGGAAATGGAAAAGAAAAAAGAGCTCGTTTGAATGCCAATTGATAGCTGTGGTAACAATTGATCGATATTATTAGGCGTCGTCTTCGGTTGCCAACATTGATGAATGGAAATGGAAACTCAGCATGCTGTTACGTAGCGAAAATGACCAAGAAATTGTATCTAGAGATAAAAGAGATAGGAGAGACTATGAGCAGATTTCCAACCTTGCTAAAAGGATGGGACTTTACGGGTGTGTACTACCTTTAGATGCTTAGAACAATATATTTGATGTATCGGGAATATATTTTTGAATATTTATTTGCATGTGTAAATGATAATGAAAGGTTCTCTGACTTGATATTGCGTTTTTTATTTTTTCTGTATCAGTGAAATGTATGGAAAAGTGGTTGTTGCAAGCAAGGTTCCACTTCCTAACTATAGGCCAGATTTGGATGATAAACGGCCACAACGGGAGGTAACAAGTTCAGGGAGTGTTGGACAAGTTTTTAAATTCTTTGTGGCTTAAAACCTAATTCTTGACAGAAAGGAGAATTGAAAGTTCTGATGGTTGAATTCTTTAGGTTGTTGTACCATTAGGGTTGCAGAGGAGAGTTGAGGGTTTATTGCAAGAATACCTTGATCGACTGCAGTTAAATTCTGGGAATGTTAGAGAGAATTCAGATGATGCTAATTCCATTGATCAGGCAGAATATGCGAACCCAGATGAGAATCCTGATTCTTTCCTGGATAATTCTGTTATGGAAAAGGTTCTTCAAAGGAGGAGTTTGCGATTGCGTAATATGCAAAGAGTTTGGGAGGTATTACCTTTTTTAAATTTTTTCTTCTTCTTCTTCTTCTTCTTCTTCCTTGGTGCAATTGCAAGAGCTTGGGGGGCATGACTGGCTTATTAAATTCTTCTTCTTTAATGTTTTTGATTTGTTGTCAAATTTGCTTTGTTACTTGAGTAACATTTGCGGCATTCATTTTCTCACCTTTTGCTTTCAGCGATATACTTTCATGATTTTCTACTTTCTACTTTCTTCCTTTAAATAAAATCGTATTCAGTTTTCCTTTTTCTGACCATATATTTTGTTTTCTTATATATAAGGTTTTTTTCCCTGTACTTCTTATAAATTTTCGTCTGCATATGTGATGTTGTATTTTAAACAGTTCCTGAATTGTCGAAAATGTAATCAAGCATTAATAGCGTAGCAATGTTAATGATTCTATTGCAAGTTGTTATTTAATGAGTACAATGGTAACCCTCTCTTTCCTGCTCATTTATCTCCCTTGTACTGGTTCTCAATCTGTCTCCTTTCATATTCTTGCTCTTTGAGTGCTTTTTCCAAATTTAATAGCATCATTTGCACAAGTAGTTCTCTGTTTTTCCTGGTGGATGGTAAAATATAGTCTAGTCCTTGCAAACTACATTCCTGGTTAGAGCAAGATTAGAAAGCTAACCTTTATTTTTCCATTGCTGCTTTCGTTATGTTACTTTTCTTTGCTATATATCTTGTGTTTGTGCCCTTTTTTATTAAGTAGGTACTAAGTAGTTCATAATAACGCAAAATTGTCCTGCTTAGTTTATTATCTGCAATTTCACATCTATAACATGTAGGCTAAAAATGGCTTGTTTGTATATGATTACTGGGTGAAATTCTGTTAAATGGGTTTGGTTATTATATACATTGTCTTTTGTTGATCACTGATGATCAAATGCGTGTCTATTTTGTGTTGAAGTGGAATAGTCCAAATCAGACACAATTTTCGGTATGTTGCTTTCAACTTTTCTTGGATTTGCCTTGTCGCATTTCTTTTAAGCTAAGCCTGAAAAAAGTAGCTTCGTATTGCCTTCAAGTAGAGAGTTTCTGGGTGTCATCTCTAGGTTGAAATTGCTTTATGTCTGATTCAATGACTTGGTACTTGGTTTTTTATTTTTTCTCCCTAGTATAAGGAGCTGTTTTTTCCTTTTCCTTTTGTTGTGGATTTGATGCATTTTTGTTGTAAAGTTGAAAGCACTTGCGTTGTATTAAATATCATGTACTTACTACAGAGTGGAAAAAAGTGGGGGAAAAAAACGACCTTATATGTCTTTTTAATCACTTGTCCTTCCTATTTTTAGGAATCACCTGAAGGCAAGAAGATGATGGAATTTCGGAAATCTCTGCCTGCATTCAAGGAAAAGGAAAGGCTTCTTCAAGCAATTGCGCGTAATCAGGTTTGAGCATCTGCTTATTTTCAGCTAAGCATACCCAACCAAACATGCTACACTGTTGCTGGGAGTGTCCTATTCGCTTTTCTGTTTTAAGAAGTATCTGTCTTCATTTCTTTGCATTTGTTTGGTTTGGTGCTCTTTATGCATCAGACTGATTATACAGAGATAGCTTGTTTTTTGTCCTGTTGATAATATTATTAGCATTATAGCTGCGAACCTATCTTCTTTACGAGTATATAAAAAGGTGTCCAGCTGGTTCTCTGCTTGACGGTTTGCAGTGATACTTGCTTTCTTGAGCTGCTTGGACTTCTTTTTTCTAAAACTTTGTATTGCTGCTGTTGAGCCTGTAAGAAATAAATTCCAGGCTCTTATTTCTTCACACTCCAAAAATTTGCTCCTCCTGAACTTTCCCTGTTCCATCAAAATGAAATGGTGCAGGCCATACCCTAGTACTTGATTAATATTGATTATGACTTGTATTAGCAAATTGATATGTTAAGGAAATTGAAGCCAATTGATAAGCTTTGAAAGTAAAAATAATACCAATCAAGTAGCTGTCTTTCTTGTTACAATTTACAATGACTGAGTGGTGGGGTGTTTGTTGAAAATATATCAGGTTAAAGTTTAAACACTCAACCATTGGATGATGGTGTTAACTTTGTGTAGGGAGAAGTGGGAGAGGACCATTAGGTCTCGGTGATGGAACTGTAACGGGAAAAGCAAGTCAATTAAGGGTAGAATGTTAAAAGATGGCAATGGAGTCCATTAGGAGTTTCTGAAAGAAGAAAAAAAACTTGAATATAGAAGTTATATATCTATTAGGAGAATCAAGGAGAGAAGTTTCAACTTGTAAGAAGCTTTTGCAGTGTATGTATCTATCTCTACTGGTTAAAGAAAAAATTGGGAATTACCGTTGCATTCTGTATGTTCTCCTGGTTATCAATTGGTGTAATTTTTTTCAAGTCTTTTGTTTTCATTTCTTCAAATCTATTGTGAAACAGAGCGTAAGGTACCTTTCCTTGTGTGTTAATTAGAATAGTGACTAACAGATTTTTAGTTGCTTGTTATATAGCATGATACATCATAAATCTTTGATGGACTAATTATGAATTTACAACATGTTTGGTGTCTAAGTGATTATTCTGTATTCAACACTGCAGACAATTTACTTAAAAAAAAAAAAAAAATCAATATGTTAGAAATTTCCTGAGAGTTTATATAATGCCTTATCTTATTCGTGCCTGTGCTCTCTAGTACCATTCTTAATTGCTTGCTGCAACTGTAGGTCATAGTGATATCAGGGGAGACTGGATGTGGCAAGACCACTCAGCTTCCACAGTACATATTGGAGTCAGAAATAGAAACCGGTCGTGGAGCATTCTGTAGCATAATTTGCACACAACCTCGAAGAATATCTGCTATGGCAGTTGCAGAAAGAGTGTCTGCAGAAAGAGGAGAGCCACTTGGGGAAACAGTGAGTCTTGTCTTTTTCAATAAACAAGCACATGCGGGCAACATTATAAAATTCTTTGCTCACAACAGTTTTAATTTTGAAAACTTCTTTATTCTTGCTTCGATACTCCAACAGATATTTTTTGGTAGGTTGGTTATAAAGTTCGATTAGAGGGTATGAAAGGGAAAAATACCCATCTGCTTTTTTGTACGAGTGGTATTTTGCTCCGGCGGCTGCTAAGTGACCGGAACTTGAATGGTATAACTCATGTTTTTGTTGATGAAATTCATGAGCGAGGAATGAATGAAGGTGCCATCCTAATAAACTCCATTTTATGTTGTCTCTCTTAAAAATCAGTCTAGTGCGGTTCTTAATATTCGTATATTGCCCTTTTGACATTTGTGTATTCCAGACTTCCTACTTATTGTGTTGAAGGAACTTCTTCCACGCCGTCGAGATTTGAGGTTAATTTTAATGAGTGCCACTTTGAATGCTGAGCTCTTCTCCAATTATTTTGGTGGGGCACCTAAAATTCACATTCCAGTAAGTAAGAAGTTGACCGTACTCTTCGTGTACTGATTTGTGGTGTCTCTGTAATTGTGGGTGTTCACAGAATCTGAAAGCTGGGTGTGTCATCTATCAGAATAATAAGTTTTGCTTGATCATGTGCATCCTTTCTATTTCATTTGGGAATGAAGAGTTTAGGAGTCATGGTTCTGTTTCATTTGATTTTAAATTATTAAATATGGCTTGGGGGAGGTGGTAGTAAATCAATTGTAAATCTAAATGACTACAAAATTTCTGTATTCTCTGAAAACCCAAATGAAGTTTCTCTATTCTTTCCAAAATCTGCCAAATCTTTTGGTCTGTTCGTCAGGTTGTCTCACTCTGTCATACAGCAACACCCGCAAACACACTTCAATAAAGGAATTCAGTGTTGGTTTTGAACGATGAAAAATTCACCATTTTTATAAAATTAATCTTGAGAGGATTGATATCGAAAGCTTAGGAAATTCATAATAAATCTTGGAAATAAAATTTCAATCGCTGCATAGAATTAAATCTATTTTTGTCTCTTGAAGGAGTTAATCATTGTTGTTTCCTACCTTCATCTTTCTGCCTTTTTCCACTTTCTTATGGTAAGTACATTGATATTTTATAGCTAGAAGGATCCTATCCTGTTTGCATGCGTGTTAATCGGAAAAGATGCACATTTGCATGTGTCTGTGCTTTTGCTTTTGTATAAACAGCAATTATAATTCGGGCCGGCATTTTGCCTACTCATTTTCATGTTTCCTCTTTTATTGTTGCATCTATTTATCTTGACCAGATCATGATTTAGATATCTTTTACATTGGATTGGATGTAATGAGATCCTTTTACCCCAATTCTTCTTTCTGCAAATCTAATTTTATTAATTTATATTCAGGGATTTACATATCCAGTCAGGGCACATTTTCTGGAAGACGTATTGGAATTTACTGGATATAAGTTGACTTCTTTCAACCAAATTGATGATTATGGCCAAGAGAAAATGTGGAAAATGCAGAGGCAACTTGCCCCACGGAAAAGGAAAAACCAGATTACTGCTCTTGTAGAGGTACGCTACAATGACCTGCTTATCAGCTAGGGATATCATGGCATGTTTGGATGTAAAAATCTCATATTGTTTGGTATAGGGAAAATTAAACTGCTTTTGAAAGAAAATGTTTGATTTTAAGCAATCCAAAATTTGTAGGAATTTTGGCATCTGTCCTATGGATGAATACAGTGATATTTTCAAATTTTCATATGGGTTGTCTTTCCTTTCTGTTTCTCGTGGTTTTTGAAAATTCTCTTTTGGTGATTCTTTTGGATTGCCATCTTGATTTCAATGTCAAAATGATAATGTTCTGTAATCTAAAAATTCCTTGATGCTTAAGAATCTATTATCCCTGTTTTTCTTAGCTCCTATTCACATGTAAAATTTAGATTGAAATTCCTTAATGCGCTCTTGAATGATTATTTAACACGTCTGATGGTTAAGTTCGAAGAGGGGGCTTTGGACTTTGGTCCTCCATTATGGGGATAGGTTAGTTTGAATTAAATGGTGAGCTGCAGGGTCCCCCCCCCCCACAACTTCTTTTTAGTGGGGGGGGGTGGGCAAGGTTTAGGTTCAACCCAAAAGTGATGACTTGTTGGATTGAATTTCAGCAAAGTTATTGCCTTTTAGTAATGACTTTTTGCAAGGGGAATACAACTAGGTCAGTTTGATTTGACTTTCTGTATTTCGGAGTTTAGACTGTTGTACTTAGAAGAGGATAGTATAAAAGAAAGTCAATTGTGTTTGTTATTGACCTTTTAATCTTGAAGTAAGTTTTAAAGGAACCAAACAATTAGAAAATTGTTCTTAAAAGCTTGAAAGCGGTTCTGAACCTACGTTGTCAAGTGTGCAATGTGTGCTTTAGGTTCTAGAGCCCTTATATTGCTGGAGGTGCAAGGAGCAAAAAAAATGTTGGTCAGATTGAAATAAGTCACAATATATGTGTATTTTTTTTCTCTGTTTGCGTGTATATATAAAATATGCTTAAGCTATATAATTATGAAAATAAACTCTAAATAGTGATTGACGTTATCGTACAAAACATGCAAAATTTTATTTTTCTTTGATTTTTTTTCCCAGTATGCTTGATTTCCTTATTGTTCCATGTCTATTGTTGAATACTAAAAACATTAAGAAGTAGGAAGTTTGATATTATCCACTATTTTACTAGTAAACGTATAGTTAATAAAAAAATAAAAAATTAAATAATGTTAAGCTTCCAACCTAAAACCAATTGGTATTAGGTGGAGAGGTCCAACTTGAATATAAGACTGCAGGAAATCCAATACTTAATAAATGTGGGATAATATCAATTAACACTCCCCCTCACGTGTAACTATGGGTGTAAACGATACAAGCTATTGATTTCCAACTTGGTAAAAACTCAAATTCAGCTTGGTCATTGTCGAGCTCGAGCTATCAAACCGAATTTGAGTATCCTAATGCTTGGCTCAAGTAGCTTACGATCCTAATCAAGTTTATTTTTTTAAATTTTTTTAATATATATTTTTTATTAGTATTGAAAAATCTTAATTCGAACTCAAACTCAAATTTGAGCTCAAGCTTAAACTCAAATAATAATCGAGTTTAAAGTTGAGTATGGGAACCAAGCTATTTTTTCACTTCATAAATGAGCTTAATTGAGCTAGCTTGAGCAGTTTGATTTTTATCTCAAATCAAGCTTTAAAAGTGAAACTTGATCAAGCTTGTCCGGAACTTTGAGTCGAGCTCGAGTTTCTTACTGCTTGAGCTCAGCTTGGCTTGATTACAACCATATGTGTAGCTCAAAAAGGGCCTAGAGGCGGATGACCTCACAAGGGGTGACTAACCTAGCATAGGTTTAGGTAGAAAGAGCAAAACATGCTTGGTCTTTGATACCTTCTTAAGTATCCACCCTAAGACCAATTTGTAAGGTGGAGAGACCCACCTTGAATATAAGACCATAGACACCCTATACGTAATGGATGTGGCATAACACCACTTAACAAAGAAATTAAAGAGAACTTTAATTATGTGGCCTTTTTTTTTGTGCCTACTGCTTGACTAAAAAGCCCGTCTAGGCACATCAGCTATTCATCTGATCGTATGTGCGTTGTCCAAAAGGTCTGAGGCACTTTTGTTGTCTGCCACTAAGGCACTGTGCATAGGCGCATGACTTAACAACACTGTTCTGAACCATCATAATACATTTCTAAATAAGTTTGTGGTGAGATTGTGGTTGAGTTTTCAAAGTATTTTGTCGCCCATTTGCCTTTAAATTGGATGAGGTCCTAATCCCCCTTGTAATGCTTACAATTGGAATTGTGCTTCCTTGCAATGCTGAAATGTCAGAACACAAGGTTCATTCCATGTCAACCCTTAGAGGAAGCTACCTGAGAATAACAGGGACTGGAAATGATCACCAGACTTAAATTAATCTATTCATTGCATTAAGTTTGAACTTTCTGTGATTCGAACAAAGTTTTGTGGTCTTTTGTCGTAAGAAGTAGCCATTTAATTATTTTGGTTAAATGATTTGAGAGTATTTGGGGTTGACTGACTTATTGTATTAAGGCTGTTGCGATTATTTTAGATCCACTAATTTATAACCATCATCAGTTAGGAGTTGTCTGACCAGTGAATAGCATTACTTCATGTAATGTTCTTTACATCCTTTTTTTATTCTAATAGGATTTTTAAAATAACTTAATAGTTTGGTCTCTACTTGATCAATGTTATCACTGCATTTGTTTTGGTTGGGGGGGGGTGGAGGGGGGTTTTCTTGTTTTATGGCATGGTTTTGTTGTTCTCTTTTTCTTCTTTTCTTTGATGCTAATACTTTTTCCTGTAACATGTTTGATTTAAACCCTCTCAAGCTAAAATTACAGAAAAAGGTTCGGATTATAACTCTGAATGTGTGGTCTTCTTTTCTCATATTTTGGCAGGATGCGCTGAACGAATCAAGCTTTGAGAATTATAGTTCAAGGGTGCGCGATTCTCTAGCATGTTGGATGCCTGATTGCATAGGATTCAATCTTATTGAGACAGTTCTATGCCATATATGCCGAAAGGAAAGACCAGGTGCTGTGCTAGTATTTATGACTGGTTGGGAAGATATCAGTTGTTTGAGAGATCAACTTAAAGCTCATCCCCTTTTGGGAGATCCTAACAGGGTTCTGCTTCTAACATGCCATGGTTCAATGGCAACATCTGAACAGGTAGGTTTATTGCTGTTCGGTATATCACCTGAAGTTTCAGATATAATTTATGTTAAGGTTGCAAAGCCAATGAATCAGAACATCTGAGGAAAAAGCCTAGGATAGGATCATTTCATAAGGCGATAAAAAAAGAAATTTGTAGGAGCATTTTCTAACATATGAAATAGAGGTAACTATTAGTTTTTTAATGGCAAAGGGAATATTTTGTCCAAATTAATTAAGGTAATCTCCTTTGGTTAGAATATATACTATAAAAACAAAAAGGTAGATATGACTTCACATGTTCTTTTTTAAAGGATTGTGTCTCTTTCATTTGGTAGAAATCATTGATTTGAGGCCTTTCGAAACTATTTAGCAAAGTGATCTTTGAGAAAGTCATCTTCTATTTTACTTTTAAGTCTTTTCGATTTTCATGCCAGAAAGCTTGCTCAATTGTTAGTCTTATGATATCACAATATATTCTACCAAAATTTTATTAATGGTCATCATCATACTAAACAAAATTGCATTCACGTTTCACTTTAAAGAGCTAAGCATTTCAAATAAAATTCAAGCACTTTCTAATTAATTAATGGGTGTTGAACATTCAGTTTTACAAAAAATAGACAAGGTGATTTGTATAATTCTAATTTGGAAACTAAAGCATGGCTAAGAAGGTTGGCCATGGATGAAGAAACTTGATAAGCTCTCCATTTCTTTACCAAAAAAAAAAAAAAAGAAAAAAAAAACACGGAATCTTAACTTTTAATCAGGGTCTTTGGAGAGCCAAATGTGCTAGCATTCTATGTTATTGGGACTCGGGTGCAAGTGTTAGATACGAGTATGTGTCCGACAAGTATGTTCAAATTTTTTTTTTCTAAGTTTTTCCATGAGGTTCACATCCCCATGCCATTGTCTAGATATGCGTTGGATATGAGTGTCGAATATGGGTACTTAAAGAAAAATGAAGAGTTGGAGCTACAGAGCTAGCATTGAGTCCTTGTGCATATATATAAAGGAATGTCATATATACCAGCTAAGTAGCTAGCTAGCACCAAACCTGAGTTCTATAAAATTCATTCATGGGTGCTATAAATTACTGTGATCCTTTGATTCCTTTTAGCACTATGTTGAGGGGTTGAGGGATTGTAGTAATATAGTGTTAGTATACATGTATAGTCAGAGGCACGCAAACACAGAAACAGCAACCTTTTGCTACTAACTCAAACCTGTTAGCTCATAAACTTAAGAAACATACTTTCTTGAATTGTCTCAAATCAAAGCTACCATTAAATGAAGTTTATTAAGCTTAATCAAGCCAGAGGAAAACCTAATTGGAAGTCTTTTATGCTTTTATATAAGTCCATCTCATTCATTTGACTGTCTTTTGTTATTTTCTGCAGAAATTAATATTCGAGAAACCACCTCCTAATATACGTAAAATCGTTCTTGCTACAAATATGGCAGAGGCGAGTATTACAATCAATGATATAGTTTTTGTGGTAGATTGTGGAAAAGCAAAAGAGACCACTTATGATGCTTTGAATAATACACCATGTCTGTTGCCTTCCTGGATATCTAAAGCATCAGCCCGGCAAGTAAGTATCCTTGTAACCTACGCTTATGTCATTTTGATTGTCCTTTTATGTTTACAGTATATGTACATGTACACCTTATTCAAGTTTGACAACGTCAGTTGCTGGGCAATTGTTACGCAAGGTTTTCAATCTGAAATTTTTCAGTTTCCTTTTTGTATATTTGTGCATAGGCATTGTCCAACAGTTGCTTCCTGTGTTTACTTGCTGAGAGTCTGATTTAGTTTTTTTGGGACTTGGTTCAACCTGAGACCATTTAAAAGACCAAGTTTGTGTTTCTACAACTATTGGGATGTTTAAAAGAGTCAACACTCTGTTGTCAACTCTGATATATCAGATACTATTTAAAATTTTTTAGGGGTGGGGGTGTTGCCTACTTTTTTCTTGCTGCGGCTGATGTAAGTGGTTTTGGGCAATACTTTGGTTTGCAGAGAAGGGGTAGGGCTGGTCGGGTGCAGCCAGGCGAATGCTACCACCTATATCCCAGATGTGTTTATGAAGCCTTTTCTGAGTATCAACTTCCTGAACTTTTGAGAACTCCTTTGAATTCTCTCTGCTTGCAAATTAAAAGTTTGCAGGTTGAAAGCATTGGAGAATTCTTGTCGGCAGCTTTGCAAGCACCAGAACCATTGGCTGTAAGTATTAATTTAACCTTTTACTATTTATGGGTTTAAATATCTGTGTATCTCCTATAAGATTAGAATTTTATTGCTGTATGATTTCTTATCTAATAAAACTATCCATTCCTATAAGAGAACAAAGTTGCTTATTGAAGAAGGTGCTAGAGTAATACTCCAGTGAGAGGTTTTTACTATATAATACTTTTCATTACATTTGAGCAGCTACGAGAAAATTCAGATAAAATGATCCTTTTTCTGTAAATTGGTAAAAAAATTCAAGATTTTATAAATTTGTCTGGACGGCAAACAGTTGAGAGTTGAGGGATGTTCGACTCTAGATAGGATAAAAGTGGTTGAGGTCTTTGCCAAAACCAAAAAAAAAAAGAGAAAGAAATGAGGGAAAAGAAAGCAACTTCTCACTAGTGCATGCATGAAAACTGTTATATATTTGTGCATCTATCCTTTCATGTGCTCTCTATTGGTAATTTTGTTTTCATTTTTGTCGCTATATTTCTATTCTAGTTTTCGTTTTTTATGAATGCTGCACAATATGAGCTATTGACAAACTAAATAAATGACAGGTCCAAAACGCTGTTGATTTTCTGAAAATGATCGGGGCACTAGATGAGAAGGAAAATCTCACAAATCTTGGTTAGTTTGCTTTTGCTATGCTGGGTAGATTGTTCTGCAACATATACTTTACATCTATTTTCCCTTAATAACAAATTGAATGTCCATATTTCTTCTTTGGGGTTTTTCAAAGTTATGTTTTCTTTCCTTTTTTTAACATCTCACTATGAGTTTTCTGTTTTCTACATTTTATTTATCAAGATTTTATTTTTTTCAACCTTTTGGAATAAACCTTAAATCATCAATTTTATGATATTTCTGAATTTTAAAATAAAAGGAGTCCAAATTCTTTTCGTAACTTCCTTATAAGTCAAATGTGGATGTTCAATGCAGAATTGAGGTAGTCCTATATCTGTTATTGTTACTTATTTCCTTCTCTTGTGTTTTTTTTTCCCCTTCTTCCAATCAGGAAAGTATTTGTCATTGCTTCCGGTAGATCCCAAGCTAGGGAAAATGCTAATAATGGGTGCTATCTTCCATTGCTTTGATCCTGTATTAACAATAGTGTCTGGACTCAGTGTCAGGGATCCTTTTCTTTTGCCTCAAGACAAGAAGGATGTAAGTACATAAACTTCGGTTCTCTTTGTATTGAATTGTGTTCTTTTGCCATTTTATTCTTGATGTTGCTTGGTTGAGAAGTATGGCGAAGACATGTATTGGGTTGCTACTATCATATGCTCCTAGGAAATTTTGTATCAAAACATATAATGGTTTCCATTCCTTTCTTTGAATTATTCTCCTTTCTTTCTCTCGCCATGTTAATCAAAATTGAGAAAAGGGAAATGGGACATCTGATAACCATCAGTAATTCTGCTGTTTCTGCAGTTACCATATACAACAAGCAAGTTAACCTGCGCTTCGCAGCGGCACATAATTTTTATTTCTGTTTTTCATTAAATTATGTGGGAAATAAAATTCTTTTCATTAAATTATGTGGGACATAAAATTTTTTTCATTAAATATTTGATAGAAAAGATATAAATATATATAAGTAAATTCGATTTTGTTTTAAGGATATAATTTCTAAATTTAGTTTTATACATATAATTGCTTCATGGAAGAATTTTTCATTAATATGATAAATTCCTTAATAGATCATGAAATATTTTGCGTGTCATTTTTTCTGCTTATGAAATAATTTAAACTAATAATGGTTGAAATATGAGTAACTTTATCTAACTAGCGGTGATGAAGTGTTTTCTTAATTTATAAGAAAAAATTTAGCAATTTGCATATCTAGTTTTAGTTTAGATATCAGTATTTCAACTCAATATAAAAGAACAAACTAAAATTTTTAGGATATTTGAACTATAATGTGACTTCACTTAGCAATGCATTTTAGTTTGATGGAGTATGAAGTATAGGATTGACATTTAGGGGTCAAGAGTTCATTTTTTATTTGTCATAAAGAGTCAAATTGGACAAATCAACATAAGAATGGAAGCTGCAAAAGTGAGTCTACATTAATACGACAAAATTTAGTGTTCATTTTTCTCTATAAGTTAATTTTCAATGAGATAACAGTTACCAATCTGATCATTCAACAATGTAGGCTATTGATATTTATAGATAATTGCTTGTATTATCAATCTGCTTGGCCATTTTAATCTATCTGGTTATTTTAATTATTGATCCTTTTTACGTTTCAGTTAGCTGGGACAGCAAAGTCTAGATTTTCTGCAAAAGACTACAGCGATCACATGGCTCTTGTCCGCGCTTATGAAGGCTGGAAGGATGCAGAGAGAGAAGGATCAGCATATGAGTATTGTTGGAGAAACTTCCTGTCTGCACAGACTCTTCAGGCTATTCATTCTCTTCGGAAACAATTTGGTTTCATTCTAAGAGAAGCTGGCTTGATAGATGCAGATGCAGGCTCCAACAATAAATTAAGTCACAACCAGTCTCTAGTTCGTGCTGTCATATGCTCTGGACTATTTCCTGGAATAGCATCTGTAGTAGTGAGACATCTTTATTATCTATAAATGCAGCTTCCATTTTTCTTATTGACTATATGAAATAACATTTACCATTTTGTGCCTTATGTTCAGCACAGGGAGACATCAATGTCTTTTAAAACAATGGATGATGGCCAGGTTTTATTGTATGCGGTAAGTGAAAACACCCTATGCCATACTTCTTGGCAACACATCTTTTGGTATGAAACAAAATTCAATAACCCATATCCGCATTTTTTTGAAGGAAGCTAGGAAAATTAAGATTTTGTCTTGAGATTGCCTTTTGCTTTAGCAGAAGTAGAGGAAGAAGGATATTTCATTATTTTGCTCCCTTTATAATAATTTTGGCACCATCTTATTTCATCATGGGAGACACCAGTTGCAAATTAAGACAGAAAATGATTCTTTTCTTTAATTTTGTGAACTCCTTTGGGCAAGAAAGTTACTGCTTTGTATCATATTTTTGACTTTCTGCTGCGAAACGTTTTGTCTTTAGCCTTTTTTTCTAGTTAAAATCAGGGAAATTTTTTCTAAAGAAATTTTAATCAACAGGCTTTCATTGTCAAGAAAATATAAGTAACAAGGGTCAATATTTAAAAAGTTTGTTACCAAATTTACAAAATATTTATAGTAATTTTTGAAGTAATTGCTTATTTTGGAAGTTCATGCAAGGCCTTTACTGGGGTTAGTTTTAGAAATGCTATTTTTATTTATCGACCCTTCAAATAGATAGAAAACCTTAAAAAATTGAGCATACCTATCCGACACTCACCCTTGAGTTCAAGTAACATAGTTCACCACACATGGATACAAATTCTGGATCATTAGACACAAGTCACACAACTATGGTGAGTTAATAATGCCTTACAAAGGTGAATTTTTGGGTAGGGTTATTTACCCCTGAAGTACAAGCTGGTAATTATGTGTTTAATGTTATTGCCAGTTATAAAAAAAAAAAAAAAGGAAAAAGAGGGGCATTTAGGGCTTTAGTTTGCATGGCAATCCGCAGAGAATACTTTTTATCAAAAGAACTGCCTCTCTCCTTCACATGCATACGTATGCATTCTAGTAATTTCTGATCAATCCTCTACTTTTCTTTTAGCAGTTCCTGAACTATGAAACCCTAAAACCATAATGACAGTGTTTTCACATTTGTAGGAAATTCTCCTCGTCATAAACAGGCTTTCTCTTCCACTGCAATTTTTTTTTATTTTCTCTCGTTGCAACTTAGATTTCAAGCGCTACTGCTATTATTTGATGCTGATGTTGATTTTTGTTTTAGAATTCTGTGAATGCACGGTACCAGACAATTCCTTACCCATGGCTAGTCTTTGGTGAAAAAGTAAAGGTCAATACAGTTTTCATACGCGATTCCACTGGTGTATCTGATTCCATATTGATGCTATTTGGTGGTGCTCTAAGCTGTGGGTTACAGGTCATTTCATTTTTGAAAAGTACATACAATTTTTCTTCTTAAAAAATTGAACTGTTAGGAATTTCTAACTAATCTCTTGGTCATTTCCAGGCTGGGCATTTGAAAATGCTGCAAGGTTATATTGATTTCTTCATGGATCCTAGCTTGGCAGACTGCTATTTGAAGCTCAAAGAAGAACTTGATAGACTTATTCAGAAGAAGGTGAAAGAAAACTCTTATATACAACTCAAACATATTTGACAAAGACAATGAATAAATTTATGTGTTAAGCATTCAACTTAAAACCAGTTGGTAATAGGTGGATGGTTTTCACTTAAATATAAAAGCACAGATTACTTTAATTCTTAATAGATGTGAGATAATATCATTTAATTCTCCCCCTCACGTCTAGCTCAACAAGGGCCTAGATGTGGACAATCTCAGGAAGAACAATATAACAAAACTTGGGCTTTGATATTATGATAAGCATCCAACCTAGAACAAATTGATAGTAGATTGAGGGGTCCAACTTGAATCTAAGACTACAGGAAACCCAATACTTAATAGATGTGGTATACCATTTAAGAATATGTAACTCTTATGATGCATTCTTTTACATTATTAGAAATTAGAAAATATGAATTGTGTTAGTGCTAAGCTGGATTATGTTGCTTGTCTTATCAATCAACAGTATTTGGGTACTTTTAAAGTGCTTTTACCGACTTTACCAAGCCATTTATCTGAGGAATCAAGAGTGGAGTTGGAATAGAATCTCTGAAAGTGCATCTTTTTTCGCATGATGTAAATATGTTCTTAAATTCCAAAAAATAGGTGCACTTTCTATATTGCTATGATATCTTTTTACTGCCCATAGCATGTTTAGTTTTATATGTCTTGTCTTTTTATATAGGTGTTATTGTTAATTTTTTATGATCCGTAGTGCCGTTTTAAAAGAAAAATAATAGATTGATTGATGCTGGTTCATTGAAGACTGGTATTGTAAGTGCAGACTTGTTTACATTTGTTTGTGTTGAATGTCAACAACCTAGATTTTCCAACACAGTTTTTAAAATAAATAGTCGGAAAGTCGATTCTTTGGCTTTGGCATATTTATTTTTCCAACGTATATTGCTTCCACTTGAATGTCAATCTCTTAAGTTTACTACTTTGTTTTTCGGTGCTGAATTATTAATTTTTTATATCGTTGATTCTAGGAAATATCCATTGTTTGAGAAATATCAGAATAGTTATTGAAAACAGGAGAAAAATAATAATTCATCTCAAATGGTTTTTTGACTCATCAAACCACCAATTTTTTTTTTCTTTTATTTTCTTTCTTCACATGATCGATCTGAATTCAAGCTTTTACCTATTCAGCTTTGTAAATAGATGCTGTGTTGCTCCGACTCTTCATTTTTCTTCATGTTTGACACATATTCGGACATGGGTACGGGGATTGTCCCTTCAAGCTCCAAATATATAGACAAACTTAGAAAAATTAAATATATCCGTGTCAGACAAATATCGTATATGACACTTGCACACAGAGTGATGGAATAGATGTTTATTCGAATTACTGGCTTTTAGGACTGAGTTCAAATGTAGCGTTGGTGGAATTTATTTAGTTCAGGTCCATTCTAATGTGCACAGTATATGAATAGGTTAGTAGATTTAGTTTTTTGTATTGGCTTTTTTTTTTTTTTTTCTTTCTATTTTGCTGATTGATCTGCCCCATGTTTCAAATGATATGTTGCCTTGCTATATGCAGCTCCAAGATCCTAGCATTGATATTCACAAGGTAGGGAAGTACCTTATGCTCGCGGTTCAAGAGCTAGTGTCAGGAGATCAATGCGAAGGGAGATTTGTTTTCGGCCGCGTAAGCAGGAAGCCCAAGGATCCTGCTGACAACAGTCGATTCACGAAGGACGGAACAAATCCAAAGAGCTTGCTACAAACTCTATTGATGAGAGCGGGGCACTCACCTCCAAAATACAAAACAAAGCATCTAAAGACAAATGAGTTTAGAGCACTAGTGGAATTCAAAGGAATGCAGTTTGTGGGAAAGCCTAAGAAAAACAAGCAGCTTGCGGAGAGGGATGCTGCGATAGAAGCATTGGCATGGTTGACTCATACCTCTGACAATAGTCGTGATGGTGATGAAGACGATTCCCCTCTTGATGTTACCGACAACATGTTAAAACTTTTGGGGAAGCGTCGAAGATCAAAAGGCAGATAAGTTTCATGTTTTTTCTTTTTGCTGTTGTTGCATGTTGAACTTTCCGTTGCAGCTCTAGGGAGCCTGGAGTTTAGTGTTTAAAACAAAAAGAACTTTTGATGTCCACTGTTGATTGCTGCTCAAATTATCTCGACAATTCATTATTTAAAGCCAGCAACATTGAGATTTGCAGTGTTGGGTTGAGAAGCTGGAAAATGAGGAAGTTCAGAGGTTCTGCAATAGATCTATGAACTGGTGTTAGTATAAACAAGGTAACTCTCTTCTCTTGCAAGCATTGACTGTCGTCGTTGAAGCTTGGTTGTTGAATGTAAGCTGCTGCATTGAGCTATGTAAAAAAATAGGTCTGCAATTATATTTTTGCAGAAAAAAGGTGTTATTGCAGAACTAACTCCGGTTATTGGACACTTATAGGCCTAAATCAAGAATTATTTAATTATCATTTGAGGAAAATTTTTTTGCATTTAATAAATTATATTATTGAATTTAAGAAAAGGTCATGTATTAATTATACTTATTATAAATATATGCTATACCTATTCTCAAATATCAAAAGCATGGTAATTTGTGTATCCGTATTATATATGTATATTTTATTATGTCATAATTTTGTTTAAAATAATTTATATTTATATAAATTTTGATACGTTAATAATTTTTATTATAATAGATTTTGAGATATTTGTTATGTTTTAATTATTTTATTTTGATCATATTTATGTAATCGCATCTAGTATATTATTCTCATGTTTTCAAAACTCAGTTTTTTATGGGAGTTTCGTTTTCTATACGTTAGTGTTGAAAAATTTTAATCTTCAATGTGGAGTTAATTTTTTATTTATTAATTAATTTTTTAATATTTATAAATACATTCTATTCAACCACATGTCAATATTTTAGGTTAATAACTTTTTAAATAATTTTTCAAAAGAATAGTTTTCTAAAAGTATATTTTACTTTTTGAAAAGATTATTATTTTTTGGTTATTTAAATGATCCTTTAAAACTTATATTTTGTCGACTTAAAAACTGATATTTCTCTATTTAGCGGTTTTTTTTTCTTCGGTTTCAATTTTATTTGGAATGTATCACACGCCGCAACAAATTGCATTGTCCCCTTTGACGGGATATTGTAAGGGGAAGGAGTCCGGAGCATTAGACCCTTCCATTGGATTAATAAATCAACTTTTTTCTTTTTCTTTTTTTTTCTCTTTTCAATATTTTTTTATTTACTTAATTAAAAGGTTTCAATTATATATTTTTTAATTGTCTCATTTATTTTATTTCATTAGTAACAATATATATTTTTATTTAATATAATAAATAAATTTATATAATCATTTAACAATCAATCAATCAATTAAATATTTAAATGAAATATATAAAAAATATGTATTAAGATTTTAAATGTTAAGTTTCTCTAAAAATATATATTAATGTTCGAAATGATTATTTTCTAGTCTGATTTGATTGTCATCGTTACTTTTCCGTATACAATCTCATCATCATAAATTTATAGTAAATAATTTTACTGTTATTGTTCAATTTAATCGTAATTATTTTTACATCCATGCTTCTTTTCCGCCCAATCAATGCCTTCATGGAACAGTTTCATTTAGTCGGCCGAATTTATTTTTCTTTTATTTTTTATTTTACGAAAGATAAAAAATCTCAGAGACTAAATAGTTTCTTTTTTTTTTTTTCCCAAATTTCAAGAGATCCTAAATCAAACAAACATATTATCAGAAGGCTGAGAACTAAGAGATGAAAGAAAAATAAAAGAAGAAAGAATGAGCAACTTATTTTTTGAAATTAGATGAAAAGAAAATTAAAAATTATCTAATATATTGTGATGGATTTTTTTTTTTCCATTTCATCAAAAGATATTTAAAATAATTAATATATTACTACGAAAATAAAAAAAAATATTGTTAAATTTAAAATTTTATGCACAGTGAATAAAAATAATAGTTAAGTATAATTTTTATTTTCAACAAAAGTAAAAATAAAATTAAAAGTGAGAAACATCCCAATCATGTAACTCATTAATAAACGCAAAAATATTCAAAATAAAAATGGAAATGGAAATCACATCTCCATCAAAATCCTTTCTTTATTAAATTCGTCCGCTTGACATTTCTAAAATCTAGATTGGCATATAAGTCCAACTCGATCCACCTATCTATTCTAGATTTATTATTATATTAATATAATAAATATATTTAAATTTAAATTTAAATTTAAATTTAAAATTAAATAAGAATATATTTTTTAATATAATAATATTTTGAGTTAAAAAATGTAATAATAGAGGTGATAATGGTTTGGTTTTGTTTCAGAAAAAAAATTATTGTTTATATACAGTATTCTAGTTTTTAAATCTAATCAAAGTCAAATCAATAACATATATAATCGAACAAACTTGAATTGAATTTCACTAGTTTGTATTTGGTTTATCAGTTTTTTTTTAAAGAAATATCTATCTTTTTTATTTGTAAGTTTTTTCATTAATTTAGAAATGAATTTTTATTTTTATATTTAAAAGAATAACTAAAATAAAAATTGATTCGGTTCGAATAATTACTAATTTTTAACTTATAAAAAAAATTAAACTAAATTAAATATATTTAATTATTATTTTACTAAATTCAATAAAAATAAATTAAAATTAAACCAAACATTACGATTTAAATTAATTTTTGATTTTGGTAGATTTTTTTTAGCAACTCTAAAATAACGACAAACATGTAAAATCCGAGTCATAAGTCCAACCAATTAGTAGACATGCGTAATTCCAACGTAAAGTTGAAAATTTTGCAATCAATTGAATAGCGGTCCACTTTGTTTTCCAATTAAGAAAATTTGACATTGATTTCTGTTACTTTTTTCCAACCATGTAAAGACCAAAGGCACCCTCTTTCAACCCTCATCCAAGTCTTTAAACCTACCCCTTGAACTTGAATTCGATTTGATATTTAATATATTAAAATTATATTTATTAATTACATTTAATTTAAAGAAAGGGAAGGGCGCACTTTTTTCTTTGTTTGGATAATTCAAATACGTTAAGGAAAGGAAATGAAAGGAATGTTAACCTCAATTAGTTGATTAAAAAGTGAAAAGGAACAAAGATGCATTTTAATATTTTTTTTTATTTATACCATTTTAAAAAATAATAGAAACTTATTAAATTGTAAAAATAAAATAAACATTATTTTAAAAATATGACTAATATAAAAAGAAACAAAAATAAAAATAAAAATCAACTATAATTTTCAATGTCAATTACGAGAACTATATAAGTCTACAAATAAAATAATTATTATTTATAATATTACTTGGAATTTGATGTAGGTAAAGTGGTAATAGGAACATTTTATACTTAGAGTTTTTTGCTTTCCTTTCCCTCATTTTTTTTTCCCAATTTAAGGTTCTGAAAAAATGAACTTTTTAAAGCAAAGTAAGAGGTTTTTAAAATCTCTTCCTTTTCTTTAATAAAATTAAAATATTATCCAAATAAGGGTGGGTTTTCCATTTCCTCACTTTTTCCTTTCCTTTTCATCCCCTCAATGAAAATATATAGAGCGTTTAGTATGAAAAGTTTTCACCTTTTTTAAAATTAAATTCTCATCAATTAAATTTTTATATTTAATATATTATAAAGTGTTAACTTTCTTCGGAATGTAATTTTTTTTAGGAATTACTTTTCTATAATTATGGGAATATGATTCCTACAAGTAGAAGTAAGAAAATAACTTTTCTACGTAGTTGAAAAGTCTTAAAAAAAAAAAAGCTTTATGATAAAATTATATTTCTATATATTTAAAAATTGATAACCAAATTTTTCTACCTAATACTTTTACTAATTATAAAATCATGAAAATTTAATTACTATTAAATTCCACTACATTCTAGTTTAGAAGCATATTAAATACATAATATTTAATTACTATTAAACTTATTTTATGCTAATTGTATATTCAATTTAAGATAAATGTACTATATTATTTTTGTTTAAAACAAATTAATTATTTTTAAAAAAATTAACTCATTAAATGAAGTGTCTGTTAATAATAAATTAATGTTTGTTAATAGTTAATATCTTTGAAAAATGTTAAAAATAACAAAATTTGCATTTTATTTGATAATGGTAATTTCAAAAATTACCATCACTTTCATAGTAAAATATTTAATGAACTAAACATATCAACGTAATTTTCTCAAAATTTTAGTAGCACTTTCCCATATATATCAAATGTTGTAATCTTACTTTTGTAGCAATCATATTCCTAACAATCACATTTTCATAAGCCACATTCTATTACAATATAATTTTAACATAGGAAGACCCCAAATGCCACTATAGTGTAAGTGTTATCATCACAAAATAATTTAACTTTATGTATAAAAGAGAAAATGACAAAGTTGAAATAAAACAAAGCAAAAAGAGAAAAAGACAAGAAAAAAATAGTGGTTTTAAATATTGGTTTTGAATTTAAATTTATTGAATATTTTTAAAAATAATTATATAAATTAATTAGATAAAATTTTGAGCCCAAAAACTCACTGTAGTTTTATATTATATTTTGTTATAATTATAGTAAAAAGCCTAACAACAAATTGAACCTTTAATTAAAAAAAAACTCGATAATGTTTAAATATAAAAAAATAATAAAAAAAAGAAGATTATTTAATTTTTTTATTTCACCAACTAAAAAAGATGTTGCTTTGTTTGGTTGGCTAATCGCTGATGCCTATTACGATACATTAAACTAGGAGGCGAGCTGCTGTTCATGTCATTGTAGCAGTCCTTCCGTTGTGGGGGGGGGGGGGGGGTTGGGTTTCAGGTTCAGCTGGGAGAAAGCAAAGGGAAGGAAGAAATGAAAGGAAAGGAGGGAAGAGAGAAAAAAAATGTGAGAAAAAAATTATTTTCGTGTTTAAATTATTTTCGTGTTTAAAATATTATACAAAATTTATTATTATAAAAATATATAAAATTTTACATATTAATATTTATTTATATATATTTTATATGTTTGTATATTCATATTATATTCGTATTATTTTTTATTTTTTTAATTAATTTTTTTATGGTGTTTGTATCATCTTAATTTGTGACATATTTGTATAATTTGTTATAGTGATTTGTTTTAGAAAAAATAATTTATGTTTGTAATGTGTTCATATTCATGGTTTCTTTCGTATTAAAAATACTAAAAATATTATATAAATTTTTATACGATACCAATTGATTTATATAAGTTTTAACACGTTCATATAATTGTGTCATGTTTAATTTGTTCTATGTGTCATATTGTTTTAATGTTTTTCACGTTATTTTTATCTTGTACCTCAAATTTTCATAATTTATCATAATTAATTATTTTTATCTTAAATTCAATCATTTGGATCCTAAAATAACTCGAGCATCCAACCCAAAACATCTAAACCTGAAATAATTCGAATATCAAAATAAAAAAAAGATTTTAACTCAAAACGATCCAACTTAAAATAATTCAAACCAAACCCGACTAGTCAAATAACCGCCTCTAACAATATACTGTACTTGACAAGTATTACTAAACTTGTATATAACATATAAGGAGGGATCCGTTTATATTAATGTAAAATTAATTTAATTTTATATCATTTCATAATTTTTTACAAGATTCGATTCTTATATTTGATGCTTTACTCACATAGATTCTGTATGTCGAATTTCGAGCTAATTAGCGGTGTCTTAACTATTTGTTAATATGAATAAATTTCAATCATTAAAAAAAATTAAAAAAAAGATAATTTTTTTGATTGATATGATAAATATATCGAACTAATTTTAAACTTTATATGCATGATAAATATAATTATATTATTAATTTAATAATTTATTTGTTAAAATATTAATCATACGTTAACATAAAATTAATTAATTTTATATCAATAGAACTTGGATGTTCCCCACTAATATATAGTTGGGAATAACATTTGGGACAGAGATAATGAAATTAAGTTAAAACTCAAGTAACAATTTTGGTTGGATTAATGGAATTAATATCAAATACAAAAATTGTTACATGCAAAGTGCATGCAAAATTTGGATAAATAAATTCCAATACTCCGCAAATAAATAAATAAATAAATAAATAATTTTTAATTATTGACGTATTTTTTTATTAAATAAATAAAAAGTTGACCGATAAATTTATTCATTCATTATTATTTTTTTCTTTTGGGAAGATTCCAACCTTCAACCTTCTTTAATGTCTCATTGCAGACTTTAACGTGAATATAACTCATACCAGAAATGATTAAATGAACATTAATTACTCAGCAAATAAATAAATAAAAAATAAATAAAAAGTTTTTAATTATTGGTTTTTTATTAAATAAATAAAAAGTTGACCGATAAATTTATTCATTATTATTTTTTTTTGGAGGATTCCAATTTTAATCCTTCTTTAATGTCTCATTTTCAGACTTTAACTTGAATAAAACTCATACAAGAAATGATTAAATGAACATTAATCATTGAAAGACAACGTAATCTCAACAAGGACAATGGTAAAACTTCAAATAGAAAAGGCTAATTACTATTTAATTATATCGGTTAAAATAATATTTAAAAATATAATTAATGAATATATATATTTTAAATTCAGCATTAAATGGATTTTTTTAAAGGGTTTACTTAATTGACATTTATAAATACTGATTAAAGATTATTTAATTATTTTTTAAATAAAATTTAAGATTTAATATATTATTTTTACTGAATAAAAAAAATCCATTAATTACAAAAAATTATATAATTTTAACCAGTGTCATTGAACATTAATTAACAATTTTCTTTCTTAAAGTAATAATTAATAATATTTAATCAGTACCTATAAAAATAAATCAATCAAAGATTTATTAAAAATATGCTTATTCTAAGAGGCAGATAATAATATACTTATAAATCCAAAATCTACTTATTAATTACTTGCAGGAACATTATTTGTGAATAAAAGATTTCTTAATAATTAAATCTTAATCCCACAAAAAAATAATTAAATCTTAATTAAAACTTAAAAAAATGAACATGTGTTTAAAGAGTATAAATAAAATAATAATTTGTATGTTATTTAAAACTAGATTTGATTCTTTTTTAAAAAAGTAATACGAACATGATATAAAAAAATTAAAGTATGATATAGCATAAAAAATATAAATATAAGATGAATATATGAACAAATAAATATATAAAAAAATATATAAATTATTAATTTATTAAATTTTATATAAATATATAAAATTTTTAATATAATTATAATATAAAAAATATAAATATAATATAAATACATATATTGAAAACTATTTAAAACTTAATATATAAATAAAATTTTATACATTTCAACGAAACTACAGAATTGTTTTTTTTTTTTTTAATAACAATAACAGCAGCCAAATTTGATTAATTATGTTAATAAATAAATAAATAAATAAAGTGGTTGAAAAGTAGGGAAAAAAACATCCAACAACTGTCGATTTTTCCGCCGCCTGCTTTCCTTAAGATGGACATCTCATTTAAGACACTTTTTACTTTAATTAATTGCAATCATAAAGAACATTCATAAGAGAGGATTTGTTTTTATTTTTTTTATTAATCTAGTTCAGATTTTCATAGATCATATCAAAATTGGACTTAAATTTAGATCTAAGCTTCGTATTAATAATTATTTATCTATATAAATTAGATTTTAAATAGAAAAAATATTTATTTAAATTAAATATAATAATTTTAAATATGATTATATGAATATGATACGTATAAATTTATAAAAATATGATACGATATGAATATATATTTGAAAATCTTATAATATGAATTATTAATATATCAAAATTAATAAAAATATAAAATATCTTAAATATGATTATGATATGACACAATATATAAATATGATATGAATACATGAATTGTCAGATCTAGTTTAAACCATCATGTAAAACAATTATCTAAACCTATGAATCAATCCAAATTTATTACTATTAAAAACTATATTGGATTGGCTAGTTAGAACCATTTAAACTCTTGTTTTGTCTATTCGGTATATGTTATGGAACCGAAAGTTTATATAGAATCAATGAAAATAGGTTGGATCAGTAAAAACTTTCAAAAATTGAAAGATAAAATTTTTCTTTAATAATTTTTAAAAAAATTTATTTTATATAATGATATTTAAAATTTTAACTTATTAAACATCGCTCCATTCAACTAAATATATATTTTTATTAATTACTTATTATATTTAATATTTATTTAATATCAAATTTTTAAAAAAATTAAATTATCTAATTCAACTAATTTAACCTATTAAGGCAATTAACCGATGATTCAAAAGCCTTAACGGAATTCCAATTTGACATTCATTATGAGTTTTAACACATTAAAATTTATACATAAAAGACTCCATCTTTTCTGAAAATAAAAGTGTTTAACATATCGAAAAGGATCAATCCTTCAAAAAAAATTTATATAAGTAATAATAAAACGAAATTGATTAGACCCTCTTAGGTAAGAATATCACATTGAAGATTCAATTCATTTTCAAATGAATTTCAATTTTTCTTAATCTAAATTTATTTTTTATTCAAATGATTTTAAATATCGCACAAACATTTGTAGCTAAGATGATAATTGTAGACTTTCTAGAATCAGAAATATATATATATATATATATATTTAATTTTAAATATGCTACAAACATTTAAACTTAAGTAGATAAATATGGAGTTTCTGGAATCAGAAGTATATATGTTTTAAATATGCGCAATCATTTAAAAATCAGTTGATAAATATAGACTTTCTGGAATCAGTAATAGAATTTTATTTTTTGCAATTACTGTCCAAGAACCTTCGTCTCCAAGATGTTGGACCAGCCAAGCTCCCAAGACTTTTTCAATGTCCTCATCAAATGAAACTCGTGTTTGATTTTTTTATTCAAATGAAATGAAAACCAGTTTTGGGTTTTGAGTATTTGATCTCTTCCTTGTCGCCATCCCATTCAGACTCTTCCTCACAAAGCCGCCTCTTTTCTATTGCAAATACCTTTGACTTTGGACATTTCCATCTTTCAAACGCGCCATCACAGCGGCAACGACAACAGAATAGAAAGACCCCCCCCATCTCCCTTTCATTCTATAGATTTTCCATAATCCATTTCAACGTACTTTTGTTGAAGTGAACTCACTTTTGAATTACATACCCACCATCATAAACTGAAGGTTCTTTCTTTCTTTCTTTATTCTTTGTACTTGTATATTTATTCGTATCATAGTTTATATGTATACATCAGTTCTTTTTAATTAATGTGAAAATTATTTTGGGGTATGGCTGTGGCTTTTCTCTGCTGAATTGGAATTCTGGTTGTTTTTTGTTTCTTAATATCTGTTGCTGAAGTTTGGTTTTTTGGCAAATTTGGTTGAAATCATAAGCGGGATATTTCTTGAATTTTGTTTATTTGTTGACTTTTGGAGTTGTCTTTGATCCTTAGATCATAGACTCAAAAGTGGTTTCTGTATGTGTTTGTTGCTTTATTTTATATTCCTCTAATCTTCAAAGAGAAGAAAGTTGAAGGGGATCCTGGATTTGCTTTGGCATGGACTCAAAAACCCCAGTTGAGAATTTGTATAGTATTGAACCTGCCTTAAGTTCCTCGTCAAGGAGGAGCAATTTTTCTACTCATTCCAAAGCTTCAGGTGGGAATTCGATTAAGGAATTGAATTTTAGTGATTTGGGATCAAAGCCTGTGAGATATGGATCTCATGGTGCTGAGTCGGAGACATATGGCATGTCACAAAAAGAGATCAGTGATGAAGATGCTAGGTTGGTACAAATAAATGATCCTGTCAAGACAAATGAGAGGTTTGAGTGTGCTGGGAATTCCATTCGGACTGCAAAGTACTCAATCCTAACATTTTTGCCTAGGAACTTGTTCGAGCAGTTTCATAGAGTTGCCTATATATACTTCCTTGTGATTGCCGTGCTTAATCAGCTGCCTCAGCTTGCAGTTTTCGGCCGTGGAGCTTCCATTCTGCCATTGGCATTTGTCCTTCTGGTTACAGCAGTTAAAGATGCATATGAGGACTACAGGCGCCATAGGGCAGACAGGATTGAGAATAATAGGCTAGCATCAGTTTTGGTTGATCATCAATTTCAGCAAAAGAAATGGAAGAACATTCAGGTTGGTGAGATAATCAAGATTCATGCAAATGAAACTATTCCTTGTGATATTGTTCTGCTCTCAACTAGTGATCCAACTGGAGTTGCGTACGTGCAGACTATTAATTTGGATGGAGAGTCCAATTTGAAGACACGATATGCAAAACAGGAGACCCTTCTGAAGAATCCCGAAAAGGAGAAGGTTTCTGGGTTGATTAAGTGTGAGAAACCAAATAGGAACATATATGGGTTTCAGGCTAACATGGAAGTTGATGGGAAACGACTGTCACTTGGTCCCTCCAACATTATTCTTCGTGGCTGTGAGATCAAAAATACTACTTGGGCAGTTGGGGTCGCTGTCTATGCTGGCCGTGAGACCAAAGCAATGCTTAACAGCTCAGGGGCCCCATCAAAAAGAAGCCGGCTTGAGACCCATATGAACTTGGAGATCATCTTCCTCTCTCTGTTTCTTATTGCATTGTGTACGGTTGTATCTGTCTGTGCTGCTGTTTGGTTGAGGCGCCACAGGGATGAGTTGGATTACTTGCCTTTTTACAGAAGAAAGGACTTCGATGAGGATGATGATTATAATTATTATGGATGGGGATTGGAAATATTTTTCACATTCCTCATGTCAGTAATTGTGTTTCAGATCATGATTCCAATCTCATTGTATATTTCCATGGAGCTAGTTCGGGTTGGTCAGGCTTACTTCATGATTCGAGATACCCAGATGTATGATGAGTCTTCAAATTCAAGATTTCAGTGTAGGGCTTTGAATATAAATGAGGACTTAGGACAGATAAAATATGTTTTCTCTGACAAAACCGGTACACTTACTGAGAACAAGATGGAGTTTCAGTGTGCAAGCATTTGGGGGGTAGATTACAGCGGTGGAAAGACCACTTCACAAGATCAGAACGATGGTTACTTTGTCCAAGGTAAACAAAAAATTTATCTCTAGTACTACTGTGTAGAAAAGAATTTCTTCTGAGTTTTCTTTAGCATTTTTCTGACTTAACTTTGCTTTTTTTTTTCATTAAGTGGATGGGAAGGTTTTGAGGCCAAAGATGATTGTAAAGACTGACCAGGAGCTTCTACAATTTGCAAGGCATGGAAAAGAGACAAAAGAAGGCAGTCATATCCATGATTTCTTCCTTGCACTGGCAGCTTGCAATACAATTGTGCCTCTAATTGTTGATACACCTGATCCTAATGTGAAGTTGATAGATTACCAAGGGGAATCACCAGATGAACAGGCTTTGGTTTATGCTGCTGCCGCATATGGATTTATGCTGATAGAACGAACCTCTGGCCATATTGTTATTGACATTCAAGGAGAAAGGCAAAGGTACTATGAAGTGCTGACTTCTATCTTGTTGATTTCATTTCCGCCATTTCTGTTATATTGTTATATTGTTATATTACGATAACCTCCACCAGCATCAACACAGAAATTGCTACTAGATATGAGTTTTTGGTGTCGGGATATAGTGTAAATGCTTGGACAGGGTGCTTCAATTGTGCTAGGAACTTCTAGAGGGTCCAAATTTTATGGTACATATTATATGGTCAAGTACTCATGCGAGTTTCTTTTATTTTTCTGGATATTTAGTATATAAATGTGTGTGTGTGTGTGTTTGTGAATATTTATGAGTTTTGCTTGGAGAAGCTTCCTCCACCATTTTTGCATCAAGACAATGGTGGACTGAACTAAATTCTTAACCTGCAAAAGTGAAAATAACTCATATTTCATGGCAGGGGAACATGATCCTTAGAAATATAGATTATTTATGAACTTTATGAAACTTTTATATAACTTATTTTTAATGGATCAGTTATAGTTTTATATTATTTGAGGTTGCGTTATTGGCATAAATTTATGTTAGTCTCTTCATATTAACAAGGTACTAAGGTAGGGGAATGGTCTGTAAATACCTATTTTATTTTAGTGTCAATTTTTTTTCTCCTTTTATTGTTGAATTTTGAGACATTGAGAGGTTGAGATATTGTAAGATTTTGGAATTGATGTTGAAAATTCTCTTTCTTTGAGAGAAGAAAAGTTAAAAAAAAAAATAAAGGGTGGAAGGGAGAGTTGCCATCATTCTTCATTACTATGATTAACACATATTAAGATGTGCTGGTGTTGTACTCCAGGACTTTAATTATATTAATTTTTCATTGTTGAATAAAAATGTTTTGGATCATGCAGGTTCAATGTTTTGGGTTTGCACGAGTTTGATAGTGATCGGAAGAGGATGTCCGTTATATTGGGTTTCCCAAATAAATCTGTAAAAGTGTTTGTAAAAGGTGCAGACACCTCAATGTTTAGTGTCATAGATAAATCTTTGAATATGGGTATAATTCGCACAACCGAAGCCCATCTGCTCTCTTACTCCTCATTAGGTTTGAGAACACTGGTAATCGGAATGAGAGAACTGAGTACTTCGGAATTTGAGGAATGGCACTCTGCATTTGAGGTGGCAAGCACTGCTGTAATGGGCAGGGCCCGTTTGCTTCGGAAGGTTGCAAGCAATGTAGAAAACAATTTGTGCATACTGGGTGCCTCCGGTATTGAAGATAAACTGCAACAAGGAGTGCCAGAAGCCATTGAGTCTCTCAGAACAGCAGGGATCAAAGTATGGGTGTTGACTGGGGACAAGCAAGAAACTGCCATATCAATTGGATACTCATCGAAGCTGTTGACAAGTAAAATGACACAAATTATAGTTAACAGTAACTCTAAGGAGTCATGCAGAAAGAGTTTAGGAGAAGCCATTGTCACGTCTAAGAAACTTACGACTGTGTCAGGCACCACGAATGACAGTGGGGGAACTTTGGGAGCTGTTTTAACACCTGTAGCCTTGATTATTGATGGTACTAGCCTTGTATATATTCTTGACAGTGAACTTGAAGAAATGGTAAGGAGTTGTAGACTTGCCTTTGGTTTTTGTTTTCTCTTTCTTATATCCTGCATGATGATGTGACTTATTTTTCATCTTTGCTTGCAGCTCTTCCAGTTAGCCTGTAATTGTTCTGTGGTTTTGTGTTGTCGGGTGGCCCCATTACAAAAAGCCGGAATCGTTGCCCTTATAAAGAAGAGGACTGCGGACATGACACTTGCCATTGGGGATGGTAATCATCATTCTCTTGATTTCGTAATTATAATCTTATGATCGATAAAGAGAAACAAAAGTCTAAAATTTTATCTGCTTTCTTTTCGGTGGTTTGGGCTGATTTAAGAAATACTACTGGATGCTCGACAGGTGCTAACGATGTTTCAATGATCCAAATGGCGGATGTGGGAATTGGCATCAGTGGCCAAGAAGGTAGGCAAGCTGTAATGGCATCGGATTTTGCAATGGGGCAGTTCAGATTCTTAGTTCCTCTTTTGTTGGTCCACGGGCATTGGAATTACCAGCGGATGGGCTACATGATATTATACAATTTTTACAGGAATGCAGTGTTTGTCCTTGTTTTATTTTGGTGAGTTATTTTATTTTTTAAATAGAGTCCTTGCTGAAATCTATAGTTTATTCTTGTATGTGTATTAAATGCCGATATTCAACCTATATTAGGCAGTTGAGCACTTTGGTTGCTTAATGAGCCTTAATTTTTACCCAAGGGGGACTGCATCTTTGGTACTAACTGGGCCAAAGTGGGGTTGAGGCAATAAAATGTCATCATTGCATGGTTATATACTATGTTACTTGGACTTGGGGATGAGTGTTAGATATGGGTATGTGTCTGACAAAAGTATGCTTAAATTTTTCCATGCTTTTCCTTATATTTGGAAGATTGTACCTTTAAACCTATATCTGAATATGTGTCGGTGTTGGGCACGGGTACTTCAAGGAAAATGAAGATTTGGGCTAACATAGTCTATTATAGATATATATATATATATATATATTTATATATATATCTGATTGATCTTTTACACGTACACTCCTCTTGTATTAGTGATTTAGACTGGCCCACATACGGCACAACATAAAAAGGTAAAATTCTTCCTTTGTTCAATTAGGTTAAAGTTAATTGAATTTTGATCCTTGTTAATTCAAAATCATAATATACACTTCATCCGGAATAGAAGTTGAATCACATTTTGGTCAATTCAAGTGAAATTTCATCCATAGAGGAGCACTTTTTAACTTTACTATGGTCTTTGCAGGTATGTGCTCTTTACTTGTTTCACTTTGACCACTGCAATCAATGAGTGGAGCAGTGTGTTGTATTCTGTAATCTACACATCGGTGCCTACAATTGTTGTTGGTATTCTCGAGAAGGACCTAAGTAGAAGGACACTTTTAAAGTATCCGCAGCTGTACGGGGCTGGTCACAGAGAAGAATGCTACAACAAAAGACTTTTTTGGATAACAATGGTCGATACTCTCTGGCAAAGTGCAGCTGCCTTTTTCATTCCTCTTCTTGCATATTGGGGCAGCAGCATTGATGGATCAAGTATTGGAGATCTTTGGACTCTTGCCGTTGTTATATTGGTTAATTTACACTTGGCCATGGATGTCATCCGCTGGAATTGGATAACTCATGCGGCCATTTGGGGATCCATAATTGCAACTTTTATTTGTGTTATCATTATCGATGCTATACCGTCTTTAGTTGGTTACTGGTAAGCCCTTTTTCATCAGATTTATTTCCGTAATTTTATTTACTTTAATTGAGTATGTAGATGAACCATGTTGATATAATTCTTTTTTTTTTTTTAGCATTTTCCCCACAAAATACCTTAAAGCATCAGGTTTTTTTTTTTTTTCCCTTATCTTCAAACACGACAAAAGTATGTTCTACAAATATATATCAATGCGTCTATATAGAGGTGGCAAATAGGTGTCGGGTGAGTTCAGGTTGGGTTGACTTTGGATTTGAGTTATTTTAGGTTCAAATTTCTCTGGTTTCAATTTATTTCAGATTCTTTGCGTTCGGTTCTTTGACTTTATATTCATCTCGGATTAGATTAAGTTTGGGCTTTTTTTGACAGATTTTCAAGTTTGGGTTCATTCAGTTGCCTCTGTATAACATATATAAATATGCTTCTATATGGTCATTCCCATGTTTCGGAGTTTGTGTGTGCTTAGCTGCCGCTCATAGTTTATTATGTCCTGTGGCCTAGGAAAACGACAATAATTGTTCATAGTAAAAAAAAAAAAAAAAAAGTCCTTAATTGATTCTACAACTACGCTGCTGATAGTTGCCAAACATATTAGCCTGCCAACTATGCATTTAGTAAATGATGCTTTTTTTCACTGAAATTTATACTTTCCTTATATGTACATATATATATATACATATATATATGTATATTCTGACCCTTGGCAACTGATATGATTCGACAGGGCCATCTTTGAAATTGCGAAGACCAGATTGTTTTGGTTGTGTTTGCTTGCTATCATTGTAGCCGCACTAATACCTCGCTTTGTCGTGAAAGTTCTTTATCAGTTATACACACCTCCTGATGTTCAGATTGCAAGGGAAGCTGAAAAGTTTCGGACTCCGAGTGAGTCTGCAGGTGTAGAAATAGAAATGAATCCTATCTTGGACCATCCAAGGACATGAAAAGGTGATTTGATCCTTCTTCACCCCTATTTCTTTTTTGTAAAGTATCGCGTTCTTTAGGCATATGCAGAGTAATATTATTCTTCATTTTTGGATTTTTCGTCGTTTGCTATCCAAAGGATAGAATTAGTACACTGTAGGTTTGTATTTTACATCATTTTTATCGTATAAAAGTAATTAATGTAAGTCAGCATTGTTTACAGCAAAGAGAACCATACACAGAAACATAGAAGAAAAATTTCAATGAATGCAGTTTGATTGCCATTTTTTGTTGTCCATTTCATTATTGTCTGAATTTGCATATTCTAGCTTTAAAGAAAACCATACACATAATATAGGGGACTGTTTAAGTAATTAATGTAAGTCAGCATTGTTTACAGCAAAGAGAACCATACACAGAAACATAGAAGAAAAATTTCAATGAA
>JBBYHK010000013.1:2967028-3017393 GCA_038382065.1 Adansonia grandidieri
GAAATAGAAATCAGTAATCTTACTTTCATGCATTAATAATCAAAATTTATTTTTAACTTTTAAAAAAATTCAAAGACGTATATTAATATTATTCAAGAAAATATTTGAACGGTACGATTGATTTTGAAATTTATTCTACAAAACATCAAGTACTCACTGCTGCGGAAAAGGAAGAGACAAAGAACCAGTCAAAAAGACGCAAAATTAGTTTAATGCCCGTCCAATAGACAGGCGCCAAATGAATGGACGCCTTCAACGTGAAGGCGCCAAGTGCTTCGGCCCCTTTTTTTACGTAAACATGAGAAAAAAAATACCACTATGGCAAAAATAATAATATTTTAAATAACATATATTAAATCAATAATATTTTGACTGTTAGTGTAATTATAATTAGCGGTATAATAAAAAAGCCCACAGTTTCATTTCACTATCCGTGAAAAAACCCATTTTTTTTTAGAAGGCAAAATCTGTCATTGCACATAGTTAAGTTTTTATAATTTTATTATTAAAATAACCTTTTAACTTTTAAATCGTATTAAAATAAACTTTTAATATAAGTTGAGTTTAGATTGCATTAACAAACATTCTATTTATTCAAGCCTACATAACCTAATATATGTGTAAAATTATTATAATAAATTATATAAAATATATTATAAACAAAGATACGATAAAAAATATATTATGAATATATAAATTTTTTTAATTTAAATTCATAAGCGCAACGTAAAAAAATTAATTAAAAGTAACACAAAATAATACAAAAATAATAAAAATACATAAATATGTAAAAACATAAATTATTAATATATAAAATTTTATATAAATTTATAATAAAATTTTTTAAAATAATTTAAATATAAAAAATAATATTAATACAAAAAAAATTTTCTTATTTTTTCTCTCATTCTTCGCTTTTCTCTTTCTTTCATTTTCCTCTTTTCTTTGTCACATTTCCTGAGCAACCCTTTTGTTGGTGTAATCCTAATTCATTGGGATTTTTTTTTTTTGAATAAGTCATGGTTGTTAGGAGTTAGTGGCTATTTTTATAGCAGTAGTGAGTCATGTTTTTCTTTATTTTTGGGTTCAAGTAGTTAGTGGTTCTATTAAGTTTTTGTCTATAAATTAGTGTATTTTCATTGTAAACTGCAATTTTACGATCAAATAAAAGTCTTGGTTTATCTTCAATTTTCTTGTATATTCTTAAGTCTTCTTGGTAACAGTGGTATCCGAGCTATGGCTATGAACAGCTCGACCCAAGTTTTAGTTCCTATCTTGGATGGAAAAAATTACAATCGATGGACAGTCCAGATAAGAATACTTTTCGATTACCATGAGTTGCTAGAGGTCATGGAGAAGGGCTTTGAGGAACCTGGAGAAAGTGAAAGTGATACACAAAAGGCTGCTTACCGTGAAAACAAGAAAATGGATAAGAATGTGCTTTTTTTCATACATCAAGGAGTGACAGATGAAGTATTTGAGAAGATAACAACTGCAACGACGTCAAAGCAAGCATGGGATACACTAATGACGACATATAAAGGTGCTGACAGAGTAAAAAAGGGTGAGACTCTAAACATTGAGGCATCAGTATGAAATATTGCAAATGGAGCCCACTGAGTCCATAGCAAATTATGTAAGTCGACTCCTGGCATTGACAAATCAAATGAAATTATATGGAGAGACGCAAGAGGAGCAAGCCATAGTTGAAAAAATTTTATGATCGTTGACTTCCGAATTTGACCACATTGTGGTGGCTATTGAAGAAGCTCATGATTTGTCCTTGATGTCCGTCAACGAATTGGCTAGTACTTTGCAAGCTCATGAGCAATGGATGAATGAGAAGAAAGCTAAGAAACAAATTGAGCAAGCTCTACAAGCCCAAGCATTTATTAAAGGTGGACAAAATAGTGATGCAAGCAAAAAGCAAGATAGTTTTCGAGGAAGAGGACGAGCATGAGGTAGCCGATTCGCAAACAACCAAAGTCTTGGTGATTACTGCAATAATTCTGGGTCTAGAGGCAACCAAGGCAATGACCGAGAGAGATCAGATTCTAATCGACATCAACATACAAGGGGCCATGGATGTGGATGCGACAAAGGACGGTATAATAAATCCAATGTTGAATGTTTCTCATGTCATAAATTTGGTCATTATTCCAGTGAATGCAGATACAAAGATAATGATCAGAGGGCTCATTATATTTAACAAGATGAGGAAGAAAACCATACTCTTTTGATGGTTATTTTAGCTAACGAAATGGTAGACTATCACACATGGTTTCTTGACACTAGTTGTACTAACCATATATGTGGCAAGAGGGATTTATTTGCAGATTTTGATGAATCCTTTAATACAACAGTCAAATTTGTAGATGACAGTAGCATACCGGTGATGGAAAAAGGGTAGATTCTCATCAACTTGAAAAATGAAGATAAAAAATATATCTCAGATGTTTTTTATGTACCAGGAATGAAGACTAACTTGTTAAGTATGGGTCAGCTGGTTCAAAAAGGGTATGAGATGATTCTTCATGATGGAAAACTCTCTATTTGTGATAAGATAGGTACACCTATTCTTATGGCTCCCATGAAAAAGAATCACATGTTTCAAGTCAATATTTCTGGTTGTGTTTATAATTGTCTTAGTGCAATTATAAAAGATGAGTCTTAGTTATGGCACTTGCGGCATGGACACCTAAATTTTCATAGCTTAAATTGCTTGTTCAAGGAAAATTAGTGAGGGGCTTGCCTTGTATTCAGCAATTATGTGAAGAATGTACTATTGGGAAGCATCATAGAACACCATTTACAATAGAAAGACAGCAGCGAGCTTCTTAACCGCTTAAGCTCGTTCACTCTGATGTTTTTGACACAATAAATGTAATGTTAAACGACAACAACAAGTATTTTCTGACTTTCATTGATGATTTTACTCGCAAAATATGGGTTTATTTCCTTTAAAGAAAGTTAGAAGTATTTGATTATTTCAAGAAGTTTAGATTGCACGTTGAAAGGCAAAGTGGCTATCTTATAAAAGTGCTACGTACTGATCGTAAAGGTGAATACACCCTCTAATGAATTTAAAGAGTATTGTGAAGAACAGGGTATTCACCGTGAAGTCATATTTTCGTACACTCCTCAGCATAATGGGGTTGCTGAATGAAAGAACAGAACAATGTTGGACATGGCGAGAAGCATGTTGAAGACCAAAAGCATGCCTAATTCTTTTTGGGGTGAAGCTGTTTCTTGTTCTGTGTACATACTGAATTGATCTCCGACAAAGGAAGTTCTAAATTGTACCCCTGTAGAAACATGGAGTGGTTTCAAACCAAGTGTGAAACATTTGAAGGTGTTTGGAGCTGCCGCTTATGCTCATATTCCATCAGAGATAAGAACAAAGTTAGATGATCGAGCAAAAAAAACTGTTTTTATTGGTTATAAACGAAGAGGATACAAGTTGTTCAATCTTATGACGAAGAAAGTCATTGTTAGCTGGGATGTCACTTTTGCTGAAGAAGAAGCTTGGAACTGGAATGAGAACAATCCTAGAGATAAAAAAAAGTGTATTCTTTCTCCTTTTGAGGAAGAAGCAGTGGTGCCCAACGTTATTGAAGAACCTTCACCATGATCTACCTTACCGAATAGTCAAGTTGAACCTGAGAGGCCTCGATGCCGTCGCCAGCCACCACTACACCTACAAGATTACGAGGTAAATCTTGATGACAGTGTTAATGATGATGAAGAGTTAGTGCATTTTGCCTTCTTTACAGATGTTGAACCAGTGACATTAGAGGAAGCATTTCAAAATCTAAAATGGATGACAGCCATGCATGAAGAACTTGAAGCAATTGAAAGAAACAATACATAGGTCCTTACTGATCTCCCACAAGGCCACAAAGCAATTGATGTCAAGTGGATTTTCAAAACAAAAATGACAATTAATGAAGTGGCGGAAAGATACAAAGCAAGGCTGGTAGCAAAAGGATTTGAACAACGTTCAGGCTATGATTATCAAGAGGTGTTCGCTCCGGTAGCTGAAATGGAAACAATCAGGCTTATAATTGCTGTGGCTGCATAAAACCATTGGAAAATCCATCAAATGGATGTAAAGTCGGTGTTCTTTAACGGTCCACTTGAAGAGGAGGTGTTTGTTAAACAACCACCTAGTTTTGTGAGGCAAGGGAGCAAGGACAAAGTTTATAAACTGAAAAAGGCATTATATGGCCTAAAACAAGCTCCACGAGCTTGGAATAGGCGCATTGATTCTTTTTTCCTTGATGATGGCTTTAATAAATGCTCTTCGGAACATGCCTTATATGTGAAGGTCAACAATTCTGGTGATGTTTTAATGGTATGTTTATATGTTTATGATTTAATATTTACAAGCAACTGTGCAACCATGATTGAAACCTTCAACCAATCCATTATGAAAGAATTCAAGATGACTGATCTGGGTCTTATGCATATTTCTTTGCTGTTGAAGTAGTTCAAAGAGATAATGGAATTTTTATATCTCAAAAGAAATATGTTACTAACATCTTGAAAAAGTATCAAATAGATAGTTGCAATCCGGCAAATACTTCTGTGGAAGTTGGCACAAAGCTTACAAAAAAGGAGAAGGGCCACTTGCTGATTCAACCTACTTTAAGCAACTTGTGGGAAGCTTGAGGTATCTTACTTGTACAAGTCCAGATATTTCTTATGGAGTTGGCTTAATTAGCAGATTCATGGAGTCACCATATCAATCCCATTTGCAAGTGGCCAAATGTATCCTACATTATTTAAAGGGTACTCATGATTTTGGCCTGTTTTACTCTTCCACTCATAATTGTTCACTTGTAGGATACTCAGATAGTGATTGGGCTGGAGATGTGGACGATTGAAAAAGCACTTTAGGCTACTGTTTTATTTTTGGCAGTGCAGCGTGTTCGTGGTCGTCAAGGAAGCAACCTACAGTTGCACTTTCAACATGCGAAGCGGAGTACATTGCTGCAACTTCTAGTGCTTGTCAAGCCATTTGGTTGAAAAACTTATTGAATCATATGCATATTCCACTTAAGGGAACCTTGAAGATATTTGTTGATAATAATTTAGCAATTAATTTGGCAAAAAATCTAGTTGCACATGGAAGAAGCAAACATATTGACATTCGATTCCATTTCTTAAGGGACTTGGTTGAGAAGAAAAAGTTGAATTGAAGTTTTGCAAGATTGAAAATCAAGTGGTAGACTTCTTAACAAAACCATTGAAGTTTGATACATTTGAAAAGCCAAGGAACATGCTCGGGATATCTATTTTACAGAATCAGGATTAAATGGAAGCGTTGATGTAATCCTGATTTATTAGGATATATTTTTTTGAATAAGTCATGGTTGTTAAGAGTTAGTGGCTATTTTTATGGCAGTAGTGTGTCATGTTTTTCCTTATTTTTGGGTCCAAGTAGTTAGTGGTTCTATTAAGTTTTTGTCTATAAATTAGTGTATTTTCGTTGTAATAAAAAATTACAATTTTACTATCAAATAAAAGTCTTGGTTTATCTCTAATTTTCTAGTATATTCTTAAATCTTCTTGCTAACACCTTTCTCCCTTTTTCTGTCTTCCATCGTTCTTCCTTCCCTTTTCACCTTTCGTCCCTTTTTTCCCACCTCAACCCCCCGACCTGTCAGCACCTAACAAAACTTGAGGAATAGAAATGCTATAATACTTTCTACTATATTTTTAGCCTCCTCGTTTTATTATAGTTACTATAGATTTCAATATCGAACATTACTACAATTACGTAAATTTATTACAAGTACCATAAACTTTTATGGTTAATAAGAAAAATCAAAATAATTATATAAATTATATATTTAATTAGCTTATAACTTGTGCAATGTATAAAATAATTTTATTTACTTTTATATTTATAAATGTATAAATTATTATTTTATACTGATTATATTTTAAACTTTTAAAATTTATAACTTACTTAAAGTCAAATACTCTTAAAAACACAGATGATTAATAGCATTAAATTTATAAAAATACATGATAGGAATAAATAAAGATTTCGTCTATAACTATATGTTTTTACCAAGTAATAAAAGATTTATCTATGACTAAATCACTTTCATTATTGTAAAATAAAATCCTAACATCCTTATATTTATAATTTTAAATTTGTATTATAACTCTTTGATAATAATTAAGATTTCATAGATGATTTTAAATTGATAAGAAATTTTTAAGACTTAAAGTTATATAATAAATTGATAGCTAGTATTTGAATTTTAAATTTAATAAATATTTGACAAGAATGAATTAAATTTTTTATGCTTTAAATTAGGATAAAATCATTATATATATATATATATATATATTAAAACTAGTCAACAAATTTATTTTTTAATATTAAATTAAAATTAATGTATACACTTGTATGAACTTAATTTTTTGATATTAAAAATTTTGAAAATTAATTAATTTATTAAATAAAGTTATTTATAAACATTTCTTAGGTGTCATTTAGACTTATATTTTATAGATGGCACCTTAATATTGCAAGTAAACAAATCTTAATAAATAACCAAATGCTTTGTAAAATAATATATATATATATATTTAAAATATACATATACTATTGTTTTGTATTAATATATTTACTAGTTGGAGTTGGCTCACTAATTCAACAATAATCTAAAATTTGTCTTGTTTTGAGTTACTTTCAGTTGAAACTTATTTCATAATGCACAACATTATGAAATCCTTATTACCATTTAGTATAAAATTACCATGACATCCAAATTAAAATTTTCATTATAGATATCTAATTAATATACATAAAATTAATAAAACAACTTAAAACAAAAAAAAAATGGTGTAACACAAGTATGAATGTGGAAAATCTATTGAAATGACGAAAATAGTTATAAGTATTCATTATATTTATAAATTGTCATTGCCTAATTATAAGCAAGAAGTTTAATTTCATTAAAAGTCTTTTATTAAATATGTTTATTTGATGATAAATAATCTATATCTATAATTTATAATTTATAATCTATAATAGATATAAAAGTATGAATCTAGAGAATCTTTTAAATTGACTAAAATAGTTAAAAATATTCACTATATTTTAAAATTTCCATTATCTAATTTATAAATAAGAAGTTTAATTTTTTTCATAAAATATGTTTAGTTAATGATAAATAAAGAACAATTAAATTACATAAAATGACTTTTGAATTAATAAGATAATCATTTCTTTTATTCTATTTCTAAATTATTATTATAATTATTTTTATTATTAATAGTAGTAAGAAGTTTATATGATTAAAACACTTAACATCCATGATTATTTAATAACTATTGTAATAATATTTTGTTATCATATTATATAGTATTCAATATAAGATTGTGATTATATTTTTTTAAAAACTTTTATCCCAATATTCAATCAAAATAAGATAATAATATTTTATTCTTTTAAATATATATATTTATATATATCTTAAGTTAATACTTACAATCTTAGAGTAATTATTACTTAAATAGTAATTTGTAAATACCATTAAAACTAAGACTTCTCAAATGCTTTGTAATACTTTATTAATCATTGTTTTTTATTTTTAAATATGGTTTCTTACTTCTTATTGTTTTTCTTATAATGGTTTTGGTTTTTTATTCACTATTATAACATTTTTTTTATCTTATTTCCTAGTGGATTTCAAAATATTACAAATTGGTTGACTTATTCTCAGGCATATGTCAAAATATTATAAATTCAATAGAATTTTCTTTTACAAAAAAGTTTTTGGCTCTTTAGTAAATTTTTCTTTTTTTAATATGGTTTTATATTCATTATTTTTATTAGATTTATTTTAGTTTGAGTAAATTTCAGCATATTGTAAATTCAAGATATTTAAAAAAGCATTCATCATGAAGGTGTTTGAAACTAAGTTATTTTTTAAATTATTATTAATTAATTAATTAATTACAAAAAAATATTATTTATTAAATTTAAAATTTGAACACGTAAAATCATGTGCAATGTACACGATATTAAAAACTAGTTACATTAAATAACTCCTAAATTAATTTTAATTAGGATAATTATTGGATATATAACAAGTACCATGCATGAATTTTCAGTGGTTTTTAAATTTATAACAATTACCAATTATATTTGATTTTAAATAGACAATTTTATTTATTTAAATATTTTAAAACAAAAGATAATATTATCACTTATCTATTGCTTCAAATTAAACCAATTTCTAATTTTTTTGTCTTAATCATTTTTACTTTTTTCATATTTAAATATGTTTATTAGATTAGGCTATTGAACCTAATTAATAATATTTTACTATATATTTTTAAAACTATTTTATATTTATTCTGTTTATTTAATGTTTAAGAATTTTTTATATTAAATATTTATAATGTTAAAATTATATTTGCATATAACCACATATATATATGTATGCAATTGAAGTATAATTGTATATGTATATAATATACATTTTATTAAGAAACTCAAAAAATATGCTATATATAACATATTTTGAGTGACAAATTTAATTGTATTTAATATATAAATAAACATAAACATATATAATAAGATATTTTCAAATTTTTTGGGGTTACATGACCAACCATCCTTGTGTGAGTGTACAGATCTACACACTATAGTGCATCAATATATCTAATTTTTAATTTCAATTTTATTTCATTATTAAAATTATTATTATTGATAGAAACTGAATTACCATTACATAGAAAAAATAATCATGTTTATATTTTCACATATTAAAACCTATAGAATAATATTATACTTTAAAAAATTATTTTTGATAGATATAATTTTAACAAATTAAGTTTAATCCAGATTCAACACCTTTTTAAAATGATAAGCAAAATCTAATGTATAATATCAAGACTTTTGATGAATAGAATTTAGTTTCTGAAATTATCCCCCCTAAAAAAATAAATCCAGTTTATTAACTCTAAAGCCATTTTCCCACTAAATAAGACAATCCATTTTACATGCCTCCAGACAACATCTTTTTTGTTTTATACATATATATATATATATATATATTGAAATTCTAATCATGAGTTAAAATTTAATCACAAAATTTATGTGTAAAATAATAAAAAAGAAATCTATATAGTCTTATAGAAAATGAAAGGGTCAAAAAGATCATGATGAGGTGTGGTATTGTAATTCCATATATCAATAGCTAGATGAGCACAGAATTGACCATATAAGATCATATTTACAACTAGAAGTTACTATTACAATCAAATATCTTTTACTTATTTGACATAATATATTGGATATAGAAATAATAATTAATAAACACTAACAACCTAATTATTAAATAAAATCAACATAGAAATGTGTATACATGATAAAACTTAAACCTGAAATTTAAGACGCAATTGCAGATATATTATAAGATTGGAACTTGAGACTATTTTTACGAATTTCGAGTTTGAATATGAAGATTGGAGAAGTTAAATTTGTAGAATAGGATTAAAAAATAATTACATTCAATTGTATAATCGAAAATATGAGTAATTATTTGATTTATTGATGAAATATTTAACTTCAACAAAGTTAAGTTCCTATTAACTTAAACTATCCAAAAACTATGTAATCAAAATCACATGTACAAAAATAAAATATTGGAAAAAACTATTAAATATTCTCATAATCTTTCCTTACCTTCGAAAAAGAAAAAAAAGAAAAAACACCCCAAAGGTGAGTATTAGTAAAGACATCAATGTCATCCAACCATGTGACAATTCTTTCGGCTTAAGCAAGACTGTTGCCCACATTTAATTGAAGATATGTGTATATTTCTTAGTCTTAACAATGTGACTCCACTTTGGACATTTGCCATTCAAAATGAGAAAAGATTAATATTTAATGACTCTTGGAGCTTAAATTCTATCGTCTGCAATGACCTTTTTTATGTGACTTCCTTTATTAAAAAAAAAAAAACCAGTAGTCATCTTTTCATTAGCATTGAAATTTATCTGAGTTTAGTGTTGAAGATAGCTAGAAACAAGAGCATGAAATTTGCTCTCAGGAGTTAACAATGTTTATAAAAAATCATTTGTGGGTAATCATGGGAATGAAAATGCATAGAAGTTTTGAGTAGAGATATTGTCGAAGGAAAGTAAAAGTTATCCGTTAAGAGCAAGAGTCTTGGGATCCCTTGCTTTCTTTAGAATTTAGTTAAAAAGAAGCAATTGATCTTGAAAGAGAGAGAATTTTAAAGCAAAAGCAAAAACAAGAGATGTGGGATTTGTGCATACAAAAATGGCTTCAGATATGAACCATGTTGAAGTGGGCTAAACTAAAGGTAGCTGCTAGTAAATTACTTTGGTGTTTGGGATAATTATGCAAAAATTAAAGAAGTTGGGAAGCAGTGGGAGGTTGTCCATGGAAGAAAATATTGAGGAAGAGGAGATTTCAAGATTGGCAATCTCCATAATCCAAGCTAAGGAAGAGGAGATCGAAAGAAAAAAGATAGAAGTGAAAGAAAAAGTTGAGGTCCAACTTGGTCGTGCTGAAGAGGAAGCAAGGCATTTGTCAGTGATTTGGGAAGTAAGTTCTTTCCATAAATTAAAACACAGCCAAAACCCTATTTTTCAAGTACTAATGTATTTTAAAACTGATTCTGTTTTCAAAATGTAATAAAAATATTATATCTCTCTTTTCATTTTGTTTCCAAATGATTTGTTAGGAACTTGAAATGCTGTCTGATCCTTTAAGGAAGGAAATTGCTGTGGTACGAAAGAAGCTTGACATGGCTAACAAGGAGCTTAAGCCTCTTGCACAGTGCTGCCAAAGGAAGGTGGCTCATTTCTTTCTCTGTCTCTCTCTCTCTCTCTCTCTCTCTTCTTGGTTCTTGAATTATACCATGGTTTGATATCTACAAGGAATTTGCAATTAGGTACCTAAAATTTATTTTTATTATAGGTATTAATTTTATAACCTTATAGTTTGATGATATGTTATTTTTTAATCCATAAAAACGTAACAAGTGAAAATTTCTACGTGTCAGTGTTTGAGAAAATTTATATTTTTTAAAATTATTTTTAATTTTATTTTACTTTTTTGAATTAAAAATTTTAAAAAATAAAAATAATATTTTTATATAAAAATTTTAATTTTTTTTAATTTTCGAAAGAATATGAAAAAACTTTCTCTCTCTTCCTTATCTTCCACTTCCTTATCTCTTTTCTTTTTCTTCTTCTATTTTTCCAACCTATTACTAATCTTATCGACCCAAGAAGACAAATGGCTAGCCGTCCCTCCCTCTGCCTTCTTCCTTTTATTTCTCTTCCTTTTTCTTCTTTTCCACTCTTTTCTCTCTTTTCCCGGGCTTATCATCAATCTCATTAACTCAAGGAGACCGACAGTCATTTGAACCTTCTTCTTCTTCTCTTTTTTCTCTCTCTTTCTTTTCTTCCACTCTTTTCCCCTCCTCTTCTCTTTTCCCTAGCTATTGCCGACCTGAGAGAGATCAATTGCTAATTGACCGACCTTTCCTCTTTCTTTCTTTTCTTTCATCCTTTTTTCTCTATTTTATTTTTAATTATTTATTTTAAAAATATATATATATTGGTAACAAGGAAATGCTAAAGTGGCATTGACTTTGACATATGGTAACATTTTATTGGTTGATCAGACCTTGTCAACAATATTAACAACAAGTTTAACTTGGTTGATGAAATACAAGTTTAGGTGTCTACTCATGAAATTTTTATTTAGTTTCCAAATCGTGGAAGGGGTATGTTTTAGGAGCCAATTTACATATTAACCTTTCTTTTTTTTTGGGACGATTTAAGAATAATTGCCGTAATGAATTAACAATTTTCTTCTAAAATGCTTTGACAAAAATCAGATTCAATTTACAAGGAAAGAGAATTCTTCTTCTAACTAACTTAACTAATTAGTTAAAACCTATTAGTTTTTAGTATTACACTAGATCTAAAGAGCATGAAGGTACAAATGCGATATTTATTTTGGATGTGTGCATGGCTACAGGAGAAAGAATATAAAGAAGCCTTGGAAACTTTCAATGAGAAGAATAAAGAAAAGGCACAATTGGTTACCACTTTACTGGAGGTAATATTTTCCTTTTTCTTCACCTTTTCTTTTCTTCTTCAATTATATATTTGGCCATGCAATTGATTTTTAACAGATATTGACTAAAAGTGAGAAACTAAGAATGACGAAGTTGGAGGAGCTTAGTAAGAGCATAGAATCACTACAATAGTATCCATACCCTGAGGCTAAGACTTGTGAATTTGTATTTTGGACCATGGATTCAAATTGCGATTGTCCAAACTCTTTTTTTTATCATATCACATTTATGGCAATTATCAAAGCCACAAATACTATTGCAATGATTAAGGTCATTATGTTCATGAATTTCTATTTTTCATTTTGTACAACCTAACGTAAAACATAGTAATTAAAATTATAATAATTTTTTAAATATTTTAAAAATAGTTTGTGAATTTTATAATCTTTTATTTTTAAAAGAAAAAGATTGTTTACAAGTTGCCAATAGAATCTTATACAAGTAGTTTATAATTTTGAGTTTAATACAACCCGTTAACCATTCAAATTGTGATTGCGATAAATATCAAGGATAGAGAGAATTGAAATCATAGAACAATGATTATTTTCATGATTCGCTTAGTAAAAAAATTTTTTTTGACATTTTTATTTTATTTTTAAATGATGTATTTAAAGAAGTTGGTCTGTATGTTCACTAGCAAGTTGTTTTAATATTCGTACTCGACCCACTTAAAAAAATAAGTTTCTTTTTTCTTTTTTTTGTTTTATTTTTTAATTGGTATATTTAAAGTAATTGTTTGGCATAAGTTAATTTGAAATTTATACCTAACCATAAGCAAATATTATAAATTTATTTTCCATAATTAAGATAATATTACAAGTAATAATACTATAATAATTTTAAAAAAATTAAATAAATAATTATAACTTAATAAAATTTAATTTAAAATTATTTTTTATTCTTAATTAAAAAATTTATAAAAAAGTTAAAAACCCCGATATAAATGGATGTTAATGTTAGTAGAAAATAAAAGAAGTCATCATTTGATAGAATCATTTGAAATGTATAAAATTAAGAAAAACACTTTAAATGTAGCTTTAAAAGAATTATAACATTAATAAAATTTAATTTTCAATGTAAAAAAGTTTTAAAAAAGTACTAAAAATGGCTTTTTTATTCAAATATTACTGTTTTTTATTTTTGTATTTGTTCTGATCACAAATTACTTCCCAAATGTTCTTTTATGTTTAAAGTTGGCAACCTGCTTGTTGATAAGGTGATTTCCCATATATATTTAAAAAATAGAAGGAAAATCACTAGTTGATTAGGCAATTTCCCTTATTAAATGTTGGGAAGTTGCCTGATGACAAGGTGGCTTAAAACTAAAATTAAAAAAAAAGTCACAAGAACTGGTTAGAAAGGAAGCCACCTTGCACTAAGACAACTTCTTTTTCTGCAAGGGAAGCTGTCTTATAGCTGGGTAATTTTGTTTTTCGCATCTCAGTTTTTTTTGTAAGGATGTGATTAATACATGAAATTTTTATGGGAATTTGAAAGTTACGAATAATGCAAATTTTTTGTGGAAATCCAAATAATATGACCAATGCATGGATTCTTTGTTGGAATCCAAAGAATGTGACAAATGCATAGATTCTTTATTAGAATTCGAAAGACGTGAATAATGCATAAATTTTTTATGAGAATCAGATTTCTTCTAATATGAAAGAAGAAAAGTTGACTAATTGTAAATGTCATACTGTAAAGATGAGACTTTTATGAGAATCAAATTCCATTTGATGGAAGAGAACAAAAGTTGATTAATTGTAAATGTCACACTATAATAATAGGACAAATGCAAAGATTTTGAATAAGAAGAAAATTGAAACCTTAAATTTTTAATCTCTCCTCGTCTTACTATGAGGAGCTCCTCCTTTTTACAGTAAGGGTGCACCCTCATAATTCTACTAAAGAGGGTTTACGAGCAATTTGGTAGGGTCTCTGCCCTCTAGTGGTAACATAGTAGGGAGTCATGGCCTTGCCAAATAACAAAAGGGAAATTACCCTTTTATTTTTTTAACACTTTGCTGGAATCCCCCTATCATTGGGCGGCTTCTCAACAATAGAAAAGAAATTGCCAATCGAAGGGTGATTTCCCTTTTATTTAAAAACAAGAGAAATAGTCCTATTAATGAATGATTTTCCAACTTTAAACAAAGGAAAGGAACATTTTAAAAAATAATATGTAATTGGAACAAATATAGAAATAAAAATATTAATATTTTAATAAAAAGCCACAATTCATATGGAACATAGATAAAGTAAGAATTTAGAAAGATAGACGGTAATTTTGGAACATCTTAAAATGAAATATAAACATTCAATTTGAATGGATGGAATTAACAAAAAAAAAAAAAAATGAAGGGCTAGGTTTAAAGATGGGATGAGAAAGAAAGAAATTAAGTTACCCATCCCCTTTTTGTTTATTTATTTTTTCTTTTCTAATATTTTCATTTTTAATCTTTTAATTAAATTAATATTAATTCATTTTGAGCCTTTCAAAATTAAAACCCTATGGATAAGCACTTTTAAAACTTGAAAGTTGCCAGTAACCATATGATTTGTTGGTAGAGTACTGATTCTTAATTTCAGTGATCAGGGATCAAACCCAACACCTCAATTTTTCAAAAAAAAAAAAAAAACTCGAAAGTTAATTATCTTCAATCTTCTTTTGGTAGAATTGATTTTCAAAATTCATTTTAAATTATAGTGTTATTGCACTTAATTTTTATTTTAATAATATAGAAAATAATGGAATCATTTCGGTTTATTGTATGCATTTAATTAGGTATGAAAAATTAAGAAAAACACTTTAACAATAGTTTAAAGGAAAGAGTAAATTATAATATTTAATGCCAAAAAGTAAAAAATAAAAAAATAAAAACATATGGAACATAGATAAAATAAGATTTGGAGGGGTTCAAAAGATAAAATAGATAGTAATTTTGAAAGGAAATATAAACATCCAATTTAAAAGGATGGAATAGCTTTTTATTTTAACTTAGAAATAAGAGTTCAGCACACTCTGTTAATAAACCATACGACTACAAGTTTAAATTAGAGCTTCTTGAAGTGGACGTCAACTTAAAATAACAAAGAAATTATAGATTACTTGTGATGGATAGCTCAAAGCTTCCTAACCAAGAGATTGACTCCATATTTAGGTTCAATAATCAAACTCAGAGATGGACAATGCCTATATTTTGGTGATGGAGAAAAGGTGAAGTTCGACACAGCAAGAGCAAGAAGTAGCTTGAGTTCTGCCAACGCAAAATGCTGCCCCAAACATGTATGGGGTCCGAACCCGAAAGGCAAATATGCATGAGGAAACTTAGAGGCGCCACTGACTCCATTGACAAACCTTTCAGGATTGAATTTGTCAGCATCAGGTCCCCATATTTCACGATCTTGATGAAGTGTCACCGGTAGTAACCAAATGTTCACTCCTTTGGGTACATCAATATCTCCGAACTTCATATCTTCTAAGGCCTCCCTAGATATAATAGCTCCTGGAGGGTATAGCCGTAATGTCTCATTGATCACCATTGTCAGCTGCCATCCATTCAAAAATAGTTCATTGAAGAGATATTAGTGGCTCATATCATATTCATTTGATTCTGACAAGATCAGCTATGTTATTCAGATTTAAGTGCGGGTGTTAAATATGCATACGTTCAATTATTTTCAAGTTTTTTATGCATTTAGAAAGTCTTTAGAATAGGGGGTCATATTCCTACAGTTATATCCAAATATGAGTCGGATACTAAATCAAATACTTTGAGAAAAATGAAAAGTTGGAGAAGCAACATAGATGATAAGAGCAAATGAATGTTATGCTTACAGTTTTCATCCTACGGATCATATCGGCATCCGGTATTTTGCCCCCGCAAATTTCAAGAACCTCTGCACGAACTTTGTCTTGCCAATCTGGGTTCAAGGCTAGAAGGAGCAAGGTCCAAGCAGCTGTAATGGCAGTTGTTTCATACCCAGCAAAATATATGTTCTTGCAGTTGTCAACAATGAAGTTGTCCATTGCATCAGGCCCTAATTCACTGCTTTGAGCCCCTTTGAGAATCATTTGTAATAGATCTTCCTTTGATGTTTCTTCCTTGGTTTCATATACAGCTTTCAAGATTAATGCTCTAACTTCTTTCTCCAAACTCCATATTTCCCTATTGCTCTTAGTCGGAAGATATCTGAAAATTCCAAGTGCAATCATTTCCGTTAGTTTTTATACATACTGTGTCAGTTTTGAAGTTCCATTGTCCAATTCAAGAACTAAAGAAAAGCTGAACCTCATTCCGGGGATGCCATTAGATAAATATTTTTTGGACATGGCTTCTTGTAGAGCTCTAATTTTGAAAAAGATCTCTTCTCCTTTGGAATAATCGCTTCCAAAACAAGCCCTTGAGATAACATCCCTTGTAAACCTTCGCAAACAATCGTCAACCTTTATGTCTGCAACTCCACCCTCACTGTCAATTTTGCTCTTCCACCAGTTCACTACCGTTACTGAACAGTCTGCCATTAAGTGTGTCATACCCTACAACATATCGAAGAATATATGTACTTAAGATATGTCAGAAACATTTTCAAGACCGAAAACATGTCCGAAATCACAAATATCAGTACTCTTACAGTCTTCAACTTCAGCATGTTAAATATAACAATATAAATTGCAGAGTCCAAGGATAAGTAAACATACCTTGACCTTGTCCAGGTATAATTCAGGGGCAATGATTTTCCTTTGATGTGCCCATAATGCACCATTTGAAGTTAGAATGCCTTTGCCTAGCAAAGGTCCTCGTTCCTTCTGTTGGTAGGTAGGATTTCCCAAGTCCATTGAAGTGCATGTAATTATTTCCTTCACCAAATCAGGATCTGTTATGTGTAAAATCTGTATGTTGCCTAGCGAAAACAAAAATGTTGGGCCTGCCAAAATGGTTTAAAATTTATCAAGGAAACGGCTCTTCGTAGTTTATAGCTATTATGTATGGGTATGTATTAGATACAAGTATATATAATTTTTGCATTTAAATTTTTTTAGACAGTCAAAGGATCGTTGGATACGGATATTTCAAGCAAAATAAAGAATTGAAAAAACATAGATTCATAAATTTTTTTTTGGGTTATTGCAATACAAATTGAAATTAGATTGTAAGCTATAAAATTGATGATACCATATTGTTCTCTCCATTGTTGGAAGTAAGGAAACACAGTGGAAGAACTGTTATGGGTTATCTGTTGTTTTTCACCATCTTGGGCCAACACCGACAACTTGGATTGCGTCTTCTTTATTTCGAGGGTATTTCCAACCAAAAATGTTGGAGGGGGACCCTGGATTCCTTGCTTTCGCAGCTTAGCACGAAGCCTTTCAGGCTTCAAAATCATAGAATCAAACAGGTGAATGAGCAAGCCAATGAATCCAATCAACAAGCTTGTTCCAGTGATCTTGACAAGCAGCAATGGCAACTCCATGGCTCTTAACTATCTAATCTTCCTTTCCTTTTTTTTTTCAATGCAGTACGAGGGATGGTACTCAAATCTTTTGATGCCCAACATATATATAAGATTTTGTTAATATTGCAACAAAAATAGGTATATTAAGAATTGATAAAAGACGTTAAACATAAGTTAAGTTGGTGGATGTTGAAGCTCAGAAACTTGATTTTATGGAAGTGAGGGATATTGCCAAAGATAACCTTTTGAACAGTCAAATATATGCTCATATTTGGCCAGTTATAAAAAAAGAAATGATCAATTTACCTATGTAATTGAGCTCACATCTTGCATGTAACTTGATAGATCAAATCGATCGAGCTACATCTCAATTTAATTTTTTAAATTTTTTATTCAAATTTGAATTCAATCCACGACCTCGAACGCCAAACTTGGGTCCCAATTTCACACTTTCAATACATACAGGTGATCGAATTGCAAAGGACGGAGGCAGGAGAAGAAAACGAGGAACACCTTTTATAGATTAATTAAATTTCATGTGTGTGATGCACACCAATTATAAAATGCAGGGCAATATCGTCTGCAGTTGACTTCTGTTCTTGGAATAAACATTCTAGAACACCTTTGACTTGAAGGTGGTAGGTTGATTTAGATCAGATTATTTTAGATTTAAATTATTTTAAATTTAAATTTATTTTAGATTTTGATCATTTCAAGTTCAGATATTTTCATTTGAATTTTTTTGGGTTCAGACTATCTTAAGTTTTGACCATTTTGATTAATGTTTTTTTTTTCGGATTTAGATTATTTCAGATTTAAATCGTTTCGATTTCAAACAGGCTTAGACATATTCAAAAAAAATTTTAATTATTATAAGTTATAAATAATTTTTTAATTTCAATTGTGATAATTAATTTGTAGTAACAAAATCACTAAAATTAAAATTTTTCAAAAATTAATAAATATTTATATAAATATAATATTATATAATAATTTTATTTATATAAAAAGTATTAATGTATTGTATTTAATATTATCTATAATTTTTAGTATAATATTTAATTTCAAATAAGTGTTATTTACTCCCATTAATTATTATTATTAGATTATATATACCTTAAAGTTTGAAGATTATAAGAGTTATTAACTCCCTGTATTATTATTATTATTGTTATTATTATTATTATTATTGCCCGGGTTGTGAGAAAAAAAAATTTAAATTTTAAGTTCATGCCCAAATTTGACTTGATTTGGTCCGTCCATTTAGGTTCGAATTATTATTTATTTTATTAAAAATTATTTTTATATTAATATTTATATATTTTATAATTAAAACTAAGTTTATTAAATAAATTGTCCGATGTTTATCCAGTCTAGCTCTACCGTTTGAACAGGACAATATGCAAAATGTACACTGCAAGGAATATTAACGAGAGAAAGAAAGAAATTGCTAAGAATAGAGTTAAAATGCCTTTGGGGATTAAGCCAATCCAAAAAATCCAAGATGACAGAGAATCCCAAGAAATCCAGATAGCCACTGCCCACTCACAAAATTGATAAGGACATCATGGGATGATTCCTCTATTTGCAAGAAAAGAGACTTGTGAGCTATTTGGACTAGTAAATTTGATTTGTATTGATTTAATTTTAAATAAAGATTTTATAAATTTAGGTTGATTCGATTCAATTTAAATTATTATTAAATAGTTAAAAATTTTATTTTAATTTAATTATAAAATATAAAAATTTTAATATAAAATATTTTTTAATATTTTAATAATTTTTTATGGTGAAATGAATCATGAAGTTGACTTAAACCGAACCTAAATAAACAACTAAAAAATTTGAACCGTAACCTAAGACCTCTTCTTGTAAGTCTATCTACGATACTTTTTACGTTTTAATAATAGGAGAAGTTTTAGCTTTTCAAGTATTTGTTCCAGTAATGGTCGCAAATTGAATTTGAATTTGGAAATTCATAAAATGAATTTTGAATTCAAGTTAGCTCAAATTCAATTTGATAAAAGAAAATCATAGATTCAAATTTAATAAAACTCACATTTGCAATGACTCGAATTAAAAATGATCTAAGAAAAAAATTGTTTGAATCCAAAATGATTTAAATTTAAAATAGATTAAATCCAAAATTATCTCAATCCGAGATCGATCCAATCATAAATTTGTAAGAATTTGAATTCAATACTAAAAAAAAGAATGATTGACTTGTCATTAAATAATTTTTTATATATAAAAAAACTTTAATAAACAATTTTATTCTAATATCTCTTATAATTTAATATAAATTTTTTACCATTTAACTATAATAATATTTTCATTTTGATTCAAAAAATTCATTTACATCAATCTATCTCTGATTGTTATTATTATCAATATTTTAATTTTTTATTGATCATTTATGAATAAAATAATTTTTTAATTAAAGACATGAAAACCAAAAAAGTACTTGATCTTATTTTCAAAAAAAAAAAAAAAAACAACAACCATACAACACTGGCAAAAAATAAAGAGTTTTTTCGGTATAATACCAATTAAACTTGATAATTTTGAATATAATATGAAAAATAAAACATGACACAAAAAAATTAATATGAGTACTAAATAAATATACATACATGTCAACATTTATGTGAAATGAATTATTAACATATCAAAAATTTTTATTAATATATAATAGTTTAAATAGATTTGTAATACGAAAAGATAAAACGTGGCTTACTTTAATATTAGACATAAGCAATTAGTACGCAATATGTTCTAAATATTATATTTATATTAATTTATGATAAATGCAAATGCAATTATCTACTTCTTAAGTCAATGAAATAATACATAATATAATAAAACAAAGTACGAGCACTGCTAACATGGTACGTGGACATCATCTTTTGATGATACATAAGATAATTTTGATTTTAACTAATATTGTAATATCTAAAATGCTAGATTAAATAATCAAGTTAATTAATTTAAAATTTTTTAATTTTGATTAATAATATATATGATTAAACGTGGTTAAAGATTATATTTTTTAAGATTAAATATATCATTATTCAAAATTCAAAAAAATTTCAAATCAAATCTTTTTAGATGATCTCTTATTAATTTTTTTGATTTTTTTATCTATCTAAAATCAGAGTAAGAAATAATAAATAAAATTATGCATCTAAATTAGAATTTAAAAATTTTCAAATTAAATATTTCTATGTTATCTATTATCAATCTTTTGATATTTTTATTGATTTAAAATCAAGACTAAAATAGATAAATATTTAAAATCAAGATTAAACAGCTTAATTAATTAAATAACTCTAACCACATAAGTATACTAATCATATAACATAATATGATATATTTTATTATGTGTATAATATTATAATATAATTATAGACTTATTGTATATGATACAATATATGTGTTAATTATATAACATATAGAATTGTAATAATTAGATTATTTATATAATTGCTAAATATTTATATATCATAATATAATAACCTATTGTATATTACAATATCAATAGGTATATAATTATGTAAAATTAGAACGTATAATATTTATATAAATATTTCGTTATAATATTATATATAAATAATATATTTAAATATTATATATTTGATATAAATATAATATTATAATACAAGGAGAGATCTACTTACAATAGTGTAAAACTAAATTAGTTTTATATAGTTGCATAACTTTTATAAAATTAAATATTTTGATAATTTAACCATTAGATTTAGCAATATAATTGTACTCGTTGTACAAGTAAAGTTTTGAATCAATTGATATTTTTATCATATCAATCGAGAATATTGCTTTTATATATATATTTATTGGTTAAAATTTTTTACATCGAATGAATAGTTAGATATTTTTAATTTTACTCAAAATAGTTGTGTATGATTTATGTAAATAGAATATCCAATGTGATTGTCGGATTAAACAAATATAAATCGTCTAAAGAATTATAAAAGTTTATAAAACTAATTTAATTTTGCACTAATGGTTAGTGGATTCATTCTCATATAATATATACTATTATGATAGTCTATGAATGTAATATCGATAGTGGTGCATTGCGAGCATATAAGGCTATTGAGATAATATATTATTATATAGAATTATGTAATGTATTATAATAACATTATGTCATATTTAAATTAATGTATAATATAATATAATATAATCTATCATATTAAATAATTATAATATACTATATCATGTATCTGATAATGATATACAATAAATAATAATTTTTTATATGTATATACTATTAATAACTTATTATACTTTAAGTTATTAATTATTTTTAGATTATGAAACAAATATTTTTAATTAATGAAATTATTTTCTAATATTATTTAATTTGTTTTTTGTATAGTGGAATTGTTATTTTGTTATCTAAATTGTTGTTTTTGTATTTTAGAACTTATTTGTAGATTATTATCTATGGGTGACTTTGAATTAAAATTAAATTTCGTTATAGTTTTCTTTTAAAAAGAAATGGACATACCAAATTTTAATTTTTTTTGTAGATCAGATATTTGATAAATAATATTATTTAATTTAAATTTGGATAATAATATCTAAATTTATGGATAATAAATAGATTTAGATTTTAAAGCAGTTATACAAATTTAGATATTACTAAAATTATAAATATTTAATCAATTTGCTAATGGGCTCATATATGATTGGATCATGATCCAAAAAAAGCAAGCCTCTCTCAGATGCAAAGACAATCAAAGAATAAGAGAATATAATTGTAAAGCAACAAATATAAAACACGAACTCGAAACTTAATCAAATGATTCATTCGATCATCTTTAAGAGATGATATTTAAAAAATTTGAGAATTTAAATTTTAACATTTATAATTTTTTTATTATTTTTATTTTTGTTTTGAAGCTGCTCAACTTGTCAAATTAAAAGACAAAAATGGAAATGTTGATGCGAAACATGGAGATTGATATATCTGAGATCATTGGTAGGTTCTCCAATAAGCGATCTGCAAAATAAGAAAGGTTAGAAGATACCAGAGTTATACTTCGAAGTGTACTCCGTTACTTAAATGCTAGAGTTTACCATCTCTATGTACAAATCTTTCTAATTTTCTCTTTCCTTTTTTCCTTCCTTTCCATTCATTTTCTTGCCCAAAGGAAAAAAAAATATTAATCAATCAAATATGATTTGCCACGTGGCAAATCATACTTGAGCAATCCTCTCAAATAAAGTAAATTATTATTATATGAAAAAAATAATATGTATACAATTTAAATACACAAATATGTCTTTCACTTTTTTTTAATCTTTTTTCTTTTATTCTTTTACCAAAATTAAAAAAATTAATTAATTAATCAATCAATCAAGCAATTAATCAATTAATATGGTTTGTTGTGTGGCAAACCATATTGAAGTAATCTTCCAATTTAAGGTAAATTATTATAACAAAAAATAGTAAAATATAAAATAAATACATAAATCTTTTATTTTTCTTCCTTTTTTGTTTCTTTATTTGAGGGGATTACTTTAATTTATAGTAATAAATTTATAGATCTATAGATGTATCTGTAGACATCTAATTTGGGTTTTTTTTTCGATAGTCTAAGTTATTTGAGGTCGAGAATATGATGTTGCCCCGATAGAGGTCAACCTTTGCCAAGGAATTTTCACATTTTTGTAACCTATTCCATCACATATACACGATCTTATTGACATGTGACAGAAAAAAATGTCATTTGAAGATCGATTTTGGATGAACAAATGAATATTCAAAAGAAAAATTTTGTTTTTAAATATTTTCTTGCTAAATTTGGAAAATCATTCATGCATATGATATCACGATTAAAATTTTTATTTTTATAAATTTTATAAGATTTTTTTTGTAAAGCTCGAAAAATTACCCGTCACATATTTTTATCGACATTTGTGCAGTATTCATGCCAATAGTCATTCCAAAAATAAAAAATATTCAAGAAAAAATAGGTATTGGTGTTTTACCACAAGATATCAAATTATCAATTTTGTCAATTAATTTTTAATTTTTACAGTATCGCGAGTATTATGCTTGTTAAATTATTTTAGTTAAATCTATTTTAGATTTCAGAATTTATTTTTCTATTTATTTTATTTTTGATCATTAATATTTTAGACAATATATTGTATTTAATCCATTTTATACAATTTTTAATGAATTCTTTAAAATTTTCTTAATTTCAAAATACGAGCTTTTCTTTACCCGTAAAATTTTTGGTAGAATTTTTGTGAGTTTTGAACTTCAAAATTTATTAAATATTTTCATTAAATTTATATTAAATCATTTTTTTAAAAAAAATATTTTATTTTATAAGTTTTGCATTTTCTTTGAATTTTCCCATTTTTAAGATACAGAGTTTTCTGCTCTGTAAGTTTTTCGGGGGAAATTTTTCGAGTTTAAGAGTCTTAAAGTTTATTAAATATTTACGTTAAATTTATATTAGACCAGTTTTTAAAAAAATTTAATTTATTTTATAAGTTTTGCATTTTCTTTAAATTTTCTCATTTTCAAGATACAAAGTTTTCTCCTTCGTAAATTTTTTTTGGGAGGAATTTTTCAAGTTTAAGATTTTCAAATTAGTTTTTAAAAATTCAATTTATTTTATGAGTTTTGTATTTTTTCCAAAATAACAAATTTCTTCCATAAAGGTTTTCTCATAAAATTTTGCGAGTTTTGAATTTTATTATTATTTTTTCATATAAAACTTCTCAAAAATTTTTCTTGTATAATTCAACACTTGAAATATTTATAAAAAAATTTTATTAATTTTATTTTGGGCAAAATTTCCTTAATGAGCCTATAAATTTAAACTTTTGCAAATAAGTCCAATAATTTCTCAACAAACGCAATGATTTTATCAAGCCCATTTTCGTGATTTTTCACCAAGCCTATTTCATTCCCTAAAAGCCTTCTAAGCCCATTTTAATCTCTTATTTTTTAACAAAGTCCACTAACTTTTTTTTTTAAATTTTTATATCAATTTTTTTGATTCAATTTTTTTTGGAATTTTCATATGATTAAATTTTTAATTGGATTTTTTATGTAGAATTTTGTTGAGTACATGTCTTTTAATTTGTTATCATTTTTTTTATAGAATTTCCAATTATGCTTTTTATGCAACTTGGTTGCATTTGTTTCTTTACTTCTAAGATTAAGTTTACTTGTAAATTTATGATATAATTTTCTTTTTACATAATTAATTTTATAGTTTGCTAATTTAGTTACATTAAATTCAATTTGGTTGGAATTAAATTCTTTTCTAACTAATCTCATTTCTTCCTAACTAAATCCATCAAGTATGCCAAGAATGACACATGATCATCATGCCACCTAAATTAGCATAATCATGACAATAAGATGGCGGCTTGTAAAAAAAAAATGAAAAAGGTATGGGCTTATGACACGCCAATAATGATTTTTAACCTTACAGGTTAACCAACTAATAAGTAAACAAAATTAAAAAGAAAAAAAAAAGCATGGAAAAAGGACATGGATTTTCAGCCAAGGAGGATTTTCATCCTCCTTGTCTGAATCATCCTCCCCTATTAATGAGAGAGAATGTTCTCTTCAAGCACTTTTAGTTTGGAGGCCAAAAAAAAAAATGAAAAGAAAAAGAAAAGAAAATACTAGAAAAAATTTTAAAGCTTTGTTAAGGTATATTCTCTACTAAAATCTTTGAAGTTTTATTTGTTTCAAGCATTTTTCTTCTCTTTGGTGAGCCACAAATATGCTTAAATTTATGGATTTTTTATTCATGTTGAAAGACTAAGCATTGTGGCCATGAACTAATTTCCTTGATTTCATTATTATTTTTTTCTTCTCTTTTTCTTGTTAGTAAATTATCTTTCTTCATGAATCATGTTTATGTGGATATGATGTTGGTTTTGGTGTAGCATTTGTCATATATATGTTCATATATATTTTATTTCTTTTAATGTTTTCTCGTTATAATGGTGAAATCACATGTTTATATGTTTATTGTTGTAATTTTATCATATAATGGTGCTAATTTATGTTAAATAAAATATGAATATGTGATTATTGATTTTAAAACAAATTGATGGGTAGATTATTTAAGTGTTGGCTGAAATTCATGCTTGTATATGTGTTTTTTTGTAGTCATTTTTGTAAATATAAAAAGTTTAGGGGTTAATTTGTAAAAATAAATAAAAAATAGAAAAAAATAAATAAATTTGTTTAGACCTATATGCTTGGCTGAAGCACACTTACACCCTTTGGAGTGTATTTTATGCATTTATCAAGTTAAAAATACATTTTTTTTAGTTTTGAGGTCTTTTTGTAATTTTAAGAAGTTTAGGGACTTTTGTGTAAATATTAAAAAATTTATTCTAGGGGCGCGTGACCAAATCTTGCTTGTAATTTTCTATATGATTATTCTGATTTATTTGATGCTTAATTTTATATTTTAATCATGTAGGGCCAATTTGTAATTTTAGGAAAGTTTAGGGACCATTAGGAAAATCTAGTATTTTTAGGCCAAAATAGTTATCTCTAGCATGAAATGATTCATTTAGAGTATTTTAAATATTTTTATCATTCTATTGGTCCTCTGACGGAGTGCTAAAAATATTAAAATCTTTTGTATTCTTTTGGTTCTTTGTTAGGGTACGAAATGTAATTTTTAAAAATTTAGAGACTTAAATGGTATTTTTGCATGTTAGGTTATTTTAAAATTTAAAATTCTCATTTAGGGTATTTGGGGCAAAAAAAATATATTTTTAGCATTTTTAACCAATTTCGGACTAATATTTAATTTTGAAAAATTTAGGGATTCATTAGCAATTTTTTTATTTTAGGTTTTTTTGTAATCTAAATTACCCATTTAGAGTAAAAATCACTATTACTTGTTTTTGTATGTCCTTTAGAGTTGCCAGGATACTTTCACGTCGAAGGTACACTCAGAGGCATTTTGGTAATTTTTCTTGAATTGAGTCCTAGGTAGTCGTAGGGATGCTTTTATGCCAATGATGCGCATTTAGGATAGGTTCACCTCTATAATGGTTTTTGAGTCCTTTAAGGTTGTTAGGATACTTTCACGTCGAAGGAACACCCTAAGGATATTTTGGTAATTTCATTCAAGCCATGTTCTAGGTAGTCATGGGAATGCTTTTATGCCAAAGATGTACATTTAGGATAGCTTCATCTTTTTATAATCATTTTCATGTCTTTCAGGGTTGTTGGGATATTTTCACGTCGAAGGTATAGCGCAAAGGCATTTTGGTAATTTTGTATTAGAACCAAGTTCTATGTGATTACTTGGATACTTTCATGCCAAAGGTACATATTAGGAATAAGTTCATCATTCTAGATTCTTATTGAGTCCTAGGATATTCTATTAATATTTTTAATAAATATAGGATTTTCATTTTAGAAAATTAAGGTAATGTCTTCTAGTTAGAATAATAAGTAGAATTTCTCCCAAAATATAAGAGAGGTTCTACGAATTATCTTAATAACGATATATCATTTCAAAATAAAAATCAAGATTTTTATAAATTTCAAAAGAAAAAAAAAAAACCTTTCGCATTCTTCTGGCCCTCCACCAGGTTGTGAAAGATATTTTAAATTTTAAGACCTTTCGTGTTCCTTTGGTTTTCCATTGGGATACAAAGGAGAATGATAAAAAGCTTTCATGTTCCATTGATCATCCGATGGAGTACGTAAGAGATTTTGACTTCTAAAATTTTGAAAACCTGATCTTCCTAACACAAAATAATAAATTTGTTTTATAAATTATTACTTCGGGAATTTATAATTAAATGCCATATGTTGAACCGAATAAAAACTAAAATTCAAGTTAACATGTAATTAATAAGGTATCGAGTTTTAAGCATCACGAGAGAGTCAATTCTACCTTGTGATTGTAATCGACTCCCAAACCCTTTTATATGATCTCTGGTGTGATTGCGGGCCTAAGAGTTAGCAGTCTAAGGTTTCATAACCCTCAAAACACAAACTACGATAGGTTACCAATCTCACCTAGCCCAAATAGATTGGTGGTGACTCCAAATAAATAGTCATTTCGTAATGATTATTTAGGGTTAACTCAAGTGAGCAATTCATCTCCATCACCTAATCCCTAAAAATAAAAAAAATATCGATAATGATAAATATTGATAATGATATGGTCTATAGAAAAAAGTGAATATAAAATAGTGATACATTTAACAAATATATTTTAGTAACGAGATATCCTTTCAAAATAAAAATAAAAATTTTTATAAATTTCAAAAGATAAAAAATAAAACCTTTCGCATTCCTCTGGCCCTCCACCGGGGTGCGAAAGATATTTTAAATTTCAAGACCTTTCGTGTTCCTTTGGTTTTCCATTGGGATACAAAAGAGAATGATAAAAAGCTTTCATGTTCCATTGATCCTCCAATGAAATACGTAAGAGATTTTGACTTCCAAAATTTTGAAAACCTAGTTTTCTTAACACAGAATAATAAATTTGTTTTATAAATTATTACTTTGGGAATTTATAATTAAATGTCATATGTTGAAACCGAATAAAAATTAAAATTCAAGTTAACACTTAATTAATCAGGTATCGATTTTCGAGCATCACGGAGAGTCAATCCTACCTTGTGATTGTAATTGACTCCTGGACCTTTTTATATGATCTCTGGTATGATTGCGGCCTAAGAGTTAGTAGTCTAATGTTTCATAACCCTCAAAATACAAATTCCAATAGGTGACCAATCTCACCTAGCCCAAATAGATTCGTGGCTAGTCCAAATAAATAGTCATTTCATAATGATTATTTAGGGTTAAGTCGAGTGAGCGATTCATCTCGACCACCTAATCTCTAAAAATAAAAAAATATCGATAATGATATGGTGTATAGAAATAAGTGAATATAAAATAGTGATAAATTTAACTAATATATTTTAATAACGAGATATCCTTTCAAAATAAAAATCGAGATTTTTATAAATTTCAAAAGAAAAAAATAATAAAACCTTTCGCATTCCTCTGGCCCACCATCGGGTGCGAAAGATATTTTAAATTTTAAGATCTTTCGTGTTCCTTTGGTTTTTTATTGGGATACAAAGGAGAATAATAAAAAGCTTTCGTGTTCCACTGATCCTCCGATGGAGTATGTAAGAGATTTTGACTTCCAAAATTTTGAAAACCTGATCTTCCTAACACAGAATAATAAATTTGTTTTATAAATTATTACTTCGGGAATTTATAATTAAATGCCATATATTGAAACTGAATAAAAATTAAAATTCAAGTTAACACGTAATTAACAAGGTATCGATTTTCAAGCATAACGAGAGAGTCAATCCTATCTTGTGTTTGTAATCGACTCCCGAACCCTTTTATATGATTTTTGGTATGATCGTGGGGCTAAGAGTTAGTAGTCTAAGGTTTCATAACCCTCAAAATACAAACTCCGATAGGTGATCAACTTCAGCTAGCCCAAATAAATTAGTGGCGACTTCAAATAAATAGCCATTTCGTAATGATTATTTAGGGTTAAGTCGAGTGAGCGATTCATCTCGACCACATAATCCTTAAAAATAAAAAGATATTGATAATGATAAATGTCGATAATGATATTATCTATAGAAATAAGTGAATATAAAATAGTGATAAAGTTAACAAATATAGGAGCGAAGGCCATTTAAGTTGAGCTTGGTCAAGATTCGTATTTGGACTATATTGTGATAATTTCATGTCATTTCAAATAATAAATTCAAATTATAAAGGTAGAGATAAGATTAATCTTAGGTTTCTTGTTACTGACAGGTTTAGTTTGGCTTTATTCAAATTGCAATTGGATTGGAAGCAAGGTAGGAGGCATCCGGGATGCCTTCCATTGTACTCTCGAATAAAGTCTAAATCAGATATGTTCTGTATCATTTAAATTCTGATAAATTTGCTATACAAGGATAAAAATGTAAATTGGACAGCACAATTTAATTTTTCTCTTCCCATGCATTTCTTAAGTAATTCATGCAAACGTGGACATTTTGGAGGATTGGATGTCTTAAGCGTTTAATCCAAAATTGATTTGCAAAGTGAATATATATAGAATGTGAGATTTAATGTGTGAGAATACCCCTCAATACTCTTCCTCTTTTGCATGGGTGGGCATTTTATTGATTTGGTTGTACAATTCTAAAAGCAGAATAAATCAAATGAATTGTATAAGAAACTAAAATAATCAAACTAAAATTAATTGGTTCAATCGATTATATTTGTTAGATTTTGTTTTGGACTTATGAAGTCGAATAATATAATTATTATTAATTATAATAAGTGAAAAGACTTAGCTTAAAAATAAATCACATGTGACAAAGTAACAGGAATAATCCATAGTATTGATCTATAGCTTCTTGACCAGCAGATCCACACCATACTGAGGCTCAATGATCAAATTCAGAGCAGGAGAATGTTTATAGCGTGGTGAGAGAGAGAAGCTAAAGTTTGACAATAGAACAGAAAAAAGGACTTTGAGCTCTGCCATGGCAAAGTGTTGTCCCAAACAAGTGTGTGATCCAGTGCCAAATGGCATATATACATGAGGAAACTTGCATGCCTCAATGACTCCATTAGCAAATCTCTCAGGATTGAATTTATGAGCATCAGGTCCCCATATGTTAGGATCTTGGTGAAGTGTGACTACCATTATCCAAAGATTAACTCCTTTAGGCACATTAATATGCCCTATTTTCATGTCCTCCAGTGCTTCCCGACTCAAGAAACTTACAGGAGGATACAACCGAAGTACCTCATAAATCACCATAGTTAGCTGCGGATTAATCAAATAAAAATAAGAGATCAGAATTTCAATTTTTTTCTTAATGGGATTAAATGGAGGCTACAACATAATGTTATGGTTACTATATTAAGTTTTGATTGGCTTTTTTCTACTGCTGATATCTAAGAAGCATGGACAAGGGCACGAAAAATGGTACACCATGATACAAACATGACGACAGGATGAATCTATAAAAATTTGGACACAAGTACGATAGAACATGGCGATAAAAATATTTTTATAACCATAAACAACAAAAATATAAAATTAATATTTTCAATCAAATATTATCTTGCAAACAGTGTTTTAATTTTCTAAAATCAGTTTTAAATTTAAGAACTAAAACTTAAAAAAAAATCAGTTAAGACCAAGTAGCTCAAACTCAAAGCTTGCAAGATCCTATATCATCGTACTGTGAATTACTCAATAGTAGAGGTTTTTTCATACTTCTCTCATTCAATACCACTTGTCTTTTTTTCTCTCTCATTCTCAATCCTTATAACATATTTAGTTGATACTTTACTTTCTACTCTCACTCGTTCTAACTTTTAATTCTTTGTTCTTGTTTTTTCTCTATTTTCTTCTTTTTCTTTATGAATTTCAAGCATTTGACTTTCTTAGGATATGGGCTTTTGGTCACGTTGATTTCATATTTCATAAGAAAACAATTAAAAAATTTATTGTGTGTCCGAACACGTTTAATTGTGTCTAATAATCTTTTAACTGTGTCTGATTTTATTTTTATTTTTATTTTTTTGATGTACCTACAAATGTTTGACATATATTTTATCATATTAGAACTGTATCTATTTAAATATGTGTTCAACACTTGAACCCTTCTCTGATTAAAGTATATATACTTCATAATATAATGAATTATAATTGACTGTAATAATAATCATTACTTTCATAGCGTGGCAAATATTTAAATCCCTGCTCCACACATTAATACAAGTTCAGGATTAATGGGTCACTTACTGTTTTCATCTTGAGGAGCATGTCGGAATTTGGCAGTTCACCCCGACAAATTTCAAAGATTTCTTGACGAACTTTATCTTGCCACACTGGATATTTGGCCAACAGCATCAACGTCCATGTTGCTATCACTGCACTTGTCTCATAACCTGCCAAGTAGATGTTCTTGCAATTGTCAACAATGAATCGATTTGTTTCATCTTGGCCTGAATCACTGCTTTTGGCACCTTCAAGGATCATTTGTAATAAATCCTTTTCTGCTGATCCTTCCTCTCTTTCCTTCACAACCTTCAAGATTAAGCTGCGGATTTCTTTGTCTAATCTTCTCGCTTCGGTATTGATCTTGATTGGAAGATACCTGAAATTTTCATAATCAATCATTTTCTTTTTAAAATGGTTTAAGTCAAGAACTGGGAGAAAAAAAAAATTAACCTCATTCCAGGAATTGTCAGGTACAAAAATCTTGCAGGTATGTAATCTATTAGAGCTCTAATTCTTAAGAAAATCTCTTTTCCTTTGGAGTAATTGCTTCCGAAACAAGATTTTGAGATCACATCTCCGGAAAAACTTCTCAGATAATCCTCAATTTTAATGTCTGCAACTCCACCTTCATCGTCAACCTTACTATTCCACGAGTTTACTATTGCAATTGAGGACTCCAACATTATTTTCACAAAACCCTGCAAATGTCAACAGAGTTGTTGAAAATTGAAATAGGGCCCCACAGGTACTATTCGAACATCATTGATGAATTCAAAATTTAAATAACCCTCGCATCAGAATTTGATTTATATAACTCAGGTTAGGATCTAAAATTTTTAAATATTTTTTTCACATTTTAGTTAAGTTAGGCTCAAAAGCCCGTATTATTTTTTATTATATTATTAAATATTAAATAAATTATTTTAATATTAATATTTTTATATTTTTATATTTAAATTTAAATTTAAATAAAAAATATTATTTTTATTATAACATTGTAATTTAGATTAGGTCAGGTTGATCTAAATTTTCAAAAACATTGTCCAAGGCACAACATATACGGAAGTTGACTGAGACGAATAGCCCCACTCATGTATAGGTCTAGATGCGATGTTGTAGTTGCCATTGTGTGATTTTAATTCTCTCTGTCATTGATTTTCATCATCGATATTTATCATAATTGATTACAAGACTATTTATTATGTTAGTAATCACAATAAACGTGATACAATTAAAAACATATTCGGAACCAAAATTTAAATCCTGGATTGAACGTTGTCAGACTAATTTACATTAAATTACTGGAAACATACCTTGACTCTTTCCATGTAGAACTCAGGAGCAAGGATTTTCCTTTGGTGTGCCCATAGTGCTCCATTTGCAGCTACTATGCCTTGTCCAAGCAACGGTTCAAGCGCCAGTTGTTGAGCGGAAGGCTTTCCTAAAGCTAGTGAAGTGTTTATGCTTATTTCCTTCAGTAATTCTGGGCTGCTCAAGTGCAAAATCTGTGTGTTTCCCATTGAAAACATAAAAGTCGAACCTGGAAGCCAGAACATATTAGAATTACAGAGATTTAACTAATGGTTCCAGCATAATATGATAGTAGTTACTACAAGATATCCACTGTCTTAATTTTAATATTTATGGCTGTTAACCATGATACGTTAATGATGTCCACACTTTAGTAGAAGTGAAAAAGCATTTATGATTGTAATTTAAATTTTATAGTCAAACTAATTTTTAAGCTAAAATCATAAAATTTATACCATACTGTTCTCTCCATTTGTCGAAGTAGGGAAACACCAGCGAAGAGCAGTTGTGGGTTATTTCCTGACCACTTTCTTCCAATGATTTCGACTTGGCCCACTTCATTCTTGTCTGGTTTACGTCGTGGAGATTTCCAAGCAAGAAGGACGATGGAGGGCCCTGAATACCTTGTTGTTGTAGCCTGGAACGAAGCCGTCTAGGCTTCAATATCAGAGCATCAAACAGGCATTTGATGAGGGTAATGAACCCAAGCAAAAGACTAGTCAGGAAGACCTTGAAAAGCAACAATTGCAACGCCATGGCTTGTAGGGTGACTTCCCCCTGTTGTAAGCTTTTTCTAGTGTGGGTCGTGCCGTGCGCGGCATGCGGCTGACGCAGATTATTCCCTTAGATCATAGAAAGTTTTCGGTGATTCTGAAACGAAAACGAAAGGATTTTATTTCAATTAATTAAGGTAAGTAGACCAGTTCCAAAGTTGAATTTGCAGTCTCCCATATTTAGTAATTTCTTGTTGTTGTTGGCATGCTCCAATATTTTTTAATAATATAATTATATCATCATCATCATCGTCCTCATTGCTGAAGTGGATTCCCAAACAAATAAATTATAATCATCATATAAATGGCTTTGAACAAATGATCCCAAATGGTTGGCGAACTGTTCTTGCTCACAAACTTGTAAATTTTTAGACAAGAAAATTTTTAAAATTAAAAATCCCAATCAAATTGTCAAAAAACATCTGTGATTCAGTTTTTATTTTTGAAAAATGAAAATTCTAGAAATAGAAAAATCATATTGTATATAGAGAAAAGTTTTTTGTAAGAACAGATAGGTTGTCCTCAGCATATGTCTTTTCTACAAATTATATTTTCTTAAAAATTATTATCTTTTGAGAATCAAACACAACTTTTAAACTATTATCATTCAATTTATTTATAGAAATTAGGAGATCCTTCGTTGACTTCTTTTTTTTAATTAGGAGAATCTCTTTGCGTGATAGGTACTGGGTAAGCCCTCAAGGTTGTTTTAGTATAATTATCGTCATATCATCATCACCATCATTGCTTGTGGGCTCGCAAAGATTAAACTATATATGATCTCTCAAATAACAAGGATTGTTAATTAAATGATTACTAGTTTTAATTATCCAGAACCAAAAAAGATTACTAGTTTTATCGTAAAAAATATAACCAATTCTCAACCACTATCATCGTCATCATGTCTAAAATAAAAATCCCCCTCAACAGTACACGAATTTATTTTTCATAGATGTAGTGAGATGAATCCTTCTTCAAAAAATCAGTCAAAAAATTTTAATATAAATTCATCCAAATTTAATTTGATAAAAGGGTTGAAGATTCGAAGAGAAGAAAACTCGAATTCAAACCAGCTCAAGTATAAAACAATCTGAATTCAAAATAACCAAAATATAAAATAGTTCAAACATGAAATTGACTCAATCATAAATCTTAATTTGAATTTAATCTTTAAAGTAAGAATGTTCGAATTGTTATTAAATAATTTTTAATGCATTGCAGGCGTGGGTTTGAGATTGAATTGTAAAACAGCATGTTTGTGTAAGTAGTGTGATTATCTGAGTTATGGTTTTCATTATCGTCATTGTAATTGTTATTTAAATTCAATAAAATTATTATTTATTACGGTTTAAAAAATTTATAAAATAAAAATTTTCATTATTAATTTTATATTAATTTCTTTTACTCAAAAATTAAAATTTAATATATCGATATATAAAAGCTAAAATAATAATTTTATCAGAAAAAAAAAATCAAATGTGTTTGCACATATAACTTGCAAAGATATTGAAACTATATGAGTATAGAACAATTTGAATTGTATAAGCAAATTACTAAAATCACTTCAAACATTTTTAAAAACTTAAAATTATTTCAAGATCAATGAACACATTAATTTCGTACATATTATTTAATTTCTTGTTAAATTTGAAAGCAACTTTCAAGTTAATTTTTTGGAAGGTTAAGTTTAAATTTTAACCAAAATATCATTAGAATTTTCATTGAAAAGCTCCTAAGTTGAATTAAATAATCCTCGTTGTTCAACAAAGTTGTATAAATCATCAAAATAAGTTGATGTTTTAAAATTCGAGTAATATAAACTATCAAAACAAATTAGTGTTTCAAACTCAAAATGGGCAAGCAGAGCCTAATATAGATTAGAATTTTCATATTATAAAGTCAAAAATTATATAAAATGTTTGGGTTAATTGAAATTCTATTTTTCCAAAAAAAAAAAAAAAAAAAGATAGATTCATTATGTTTGCTTCCTTCTATACAAATATTTCCATCATTTTGCGAAACAGCATATTGTACCCATCATCTTCTGATGGTTTTGAACATCTTAATTTGTCCAAATTTACTGTAAAAGGAAAATACATACCACATTTCTTACAAGAATACCTCTTTTATCTTTCATACAAAACCAATACTGCATTAACCCAAAAAAAGAAAAAAAAATACATTAGTAGAATAAAAAATATGAATAAAATATTGTACTGCCACTTACGTTTAATTGAAATTAAACTAAATGAGTTAAGGTAAAACTTTTGATTTTAAGACGTTTATTATTTGTCTATACGAGTGTTTGACAAAGTTCGCAAATGTCTCCCAAGTCTTCTCAATCTCATTGTAGACCGATAGCACTTTCAATAGTAGCAAACTGAAAAGATGTTAGTAGTCCCTCTAAATGAAGATGGTAGAATCAGAGAAAGAATGCACAGGATTTCTCTGAAAACAAAAAATAGAATGGACCTTTTCTGAAAAATAATTTTGGATAGTTTTAGTGACAAAATTTGCATGGACCAAAACCATTCGGGGATTCGAATTTTAAACAAAAATAAATATCCGAACATTAAAAAGCTATTTATCTTAATTTGAACCACAATTGAATTTTAAAATTTGAAACAATTTGGATAAAGAAGTTCTTGTAAAACATTAGTTGGCTTGGGCTTAAAACATGTAAAAGTTTTAGGCTTTAAAAAGGTAAAGCCCACAATTCTTTTAACTCAACCTTAAGTCTAACTCAATATGTGCATATATTGTGGCCTATGCTTGTGTAAGCCTCAACACCTAGAACTTGGGTGTCTTTTGAGGGCCAACCTCACACTTGAAGTTAAGACTATAAACATCACATGTATTAGCACTTAAGAATCCAGTGTGAGATTCCATATAACCCATCAACAGCAACTAAATTTTTTCTCTTCAAGTAAGTATTTTGATATCAGTTTTTCATTCAACATGAAATCAATCATGTAATGTAATTATATATTGTGTATTAACGTATAACAACTTACATATACCAGACGTCAATCTACATATCGGTATACATATTTCATATATATATATATATATATACACTTAAATAAGCCTTGATATCCAACATCAAATACCATATTTTCCTTTTATCTAAGAAACAACTTTATTTTATTGTTATATTAAAATATTGTTAAACTAATGTTTGTTAAAAAATGACTTAATTTATGTAAAAATTAATAAAAAAATAGCAATGAACAAATTAAATGTTTATTGTTTTTCTTTTGTTCAGTTATACAAATAATTGCATGGTTTAGAAATGTTTATTAATAGTAGAATTTATTACACCTACTTTATAGTTGAAAAAAAATCTTTTGTAAAAATAAATATTTTAAAAGAAAAAATAAATTAAAATTAAAAAAAATTAAAAGTAGTTTTTAAGTAAATAATTATTTTTTAGTGAGTAGTTATGTTTTAAGAAGTAAAAGATGAAAATACCCCAAATTTATATTGTAATTAAAATTTAGGTTATATGTGATTATCTTAATAAAGTTGGTGTCATTTGACTTGTAACACTAAATCAGTTAAGCACATTATAATCGTAAGCGTAAATAGATAAATGCCTTCTACAATTCAATCAAATGATATTCACTTTTGTATATCTGTATTAAATTTGCACATGAGTTGGTCTGGATCACAGCCTGAAAATTAAAAATTGTTCTGCTATAATTAGGTTTGGGTTGACCCCAAAGCCTATTTCACTATTCTTAATATTATTAAAATATTATGTTTATATTAATATTTGTACATTTTTATAATTGAAATCTAAATAAAAATATTATTCTTATTAAATAAGTAATTTGATTTTATAAAAATTTTGTCCAAAACTTAACCTGTACAAACCGAACATGCCTATTGACTTATCGATAGATTAATAAAAAAATTAAAAAAAACCACACGTGATGAAGTCAAGGAATTTTTGTATGCTTTTCAGGCATCTTAATTCTCCATTCCATGGACCTTTAATTTCCTTGGCAGCTAAATTGCTTATCATTGAACCCAAAAAAATTCTTCTTTTTTCTTTCCAACATAAAGAAAACAAAGAAAAACTTAATTGGAAGGAGCTAAATTTGATAAAAGACTTAACTCTACCTTAATTGCACTATGGTTAAACTAGATGTAAAAAACGAGTGGAACTAGAAAATGTTTTCTATTTTTTCTATTACATGAGGAAAACACACAAAAAAGGTAGATCCTAATTAGCCAAGTAATATAACCATGTCATAGAAAAAATTTCAATTCTACTGTAAATATATTCTCTATCCTAATTAGCCAACTACTTGATAATTCTAATGCATGCACAATGCAAGAATTACCATGCTGAGACTTCTAGCGACAGCGAGGAAAATCAAGTATGGTCTTTAAACATAGCCAAATGTTAAATCTAGGTAGAGCACCTGTCTATAATGCTGGTAGGCTACAAATGGATACCTTCACTGTTAAATATTTTCTTTAGGACCATTTAATTTTATTTATTATTGCTGAATAAGTATTCTTAGTCAATAAGTTGTTCCTATTCTTTAGAAAATAGTTAGTTTGTTTGTGATTTTGTGGATCACTTATTCCAAGCATTATAAATGTTAAGGGTGCTGATGAACAAAACGTGTAGAATTTTATTTGTTATATTTTGTACCTTTCTTCTCTTTAGCTTGGTATTTTTTTTTCTCTTCTTTCAAGTTTGATTCTCTATTTTTCACTTTTGAAACCTGCAATTTGGTATCCAAGCCAAGTTTTTAAGGGATCTATGAAATGGAAGCTAACGTAAATTTTTCTCAAATTGCTTCTCCTACCTTTGATGAAAAAAACTATCAGCTTTAGGCAACGAGAATAGAGACCTACTTGGAGGCTTTAGATCTTTGGGAAGCTTTAAGAGAAGATTAAGAAGTTTCTCTACAAGTAAACAATCCACCATGGCCCAGATCAAAAGTCTCAAAGAAAAAAACTAGAAAGTCAAAGGCAAAAACATGTCTATTTGCTACTATTTCAAAAATAATTTTCCTCGGAATAAAGTCTATCAAAATAGCAAAAAAAGTTTAGGATTATCTGAACGAAGAATATGCAAGGGATAAAAGGATATGAGGCATGCAAGTGCTAAATTTAATAAGGAATTTGAGTTGCAAAATATGAAAGAATATGAGATAATCAAAGAGTACTCACATATATTGCTTGGCATTGTCAACAAGGTAAGGTTACTTGGCACCAAATTTATTGATGTTACAATTATAGAAAAATTCTTGTAACAATGCTAGAAATATATCAAGCATCTATAACCACCTTGGAAAACCCAAAGGATTTGTCTAAGATCACATTGGTAGAGCTATTAAATGCCTTGCAAGCTCAAGAGCAATGAAGGCTTATGAGGCAAGATCATATTGTTGAAGGAGCCTTACCAGCCAAGCACCACCAAGTTGGTAAGAACAAGAAGAAAGATTACAAGAAAAGTTAAGTGTCAAGCCATGAAAACACTGCAAATAACTAAATCTAAAGCAATAGTAGAAACTCAAAAAGAAACTATCCACCTTGCTAGTATTGTAGTAAAATAGGTTATCCATCATTAAATTGTTGGAAGAGACTAGATGTGAAGTACAGCAAGCGTAATAAGCTTGGACGTGAAGCCATCATTTGCAAAAGCAAATCTTAAAAGCAAGAAGTAAATGCTCAAGTTGCTGATCAAGGTGAAAAAGATCAGATTTTTATGGCAACATGTTTTTCGAGTAGGAGTTCTTTATAATGTTGGTAGATTGACAGTGGTTGTACAAACCACATGAATTATGAGAAAACTCTTTTCAAGGATTTGAAGCCCGCTAAAGTCAAAAAGGTCAAAATAAGGAACGGTTGTTATTATTCCTACAAAAGAAAGTAGAACCGTTGCAATTACAACAAGTTTAGGTATAAAGACAATTTCAGATGTTCTTTATGTACCTGATATCGACTAAAATTTATTGTGTGGGTCAACCGATAGAAAATGGATTCAAAGTATACTTTAAAGATTGGTATTGTCCCATTTATGATGCCATTAGATATGAGATTTTGAGGGTTAAAATGAGAGGTAAAAACTTCTTGTTTGATCCAACAAACGATAAGCAGACAACTTATTACAATAAAGTTAGTACCATAGAAATTTGGCATAAGAGACTTAGACATTGTCATCTTCAAAGAATGTTGAGAAAGAATGACATGACGAGAGGATTACCGGTGCTTGCTGATCATATGCCAAATTGTAATGCTTGTTAATCTAGTTAAACTTTACACACTATAGGTGGGAAGATTGTTTTGGTCTATACATTGATCTTTCAAAGAAACTTTCAGGTAGAATCTTGTATACCTTTTCTCAATATCTTTATTTAAGTAAGTTGTTTTCACTACCATTTAATGTAACTCTTAATCAAAATGAACTACAAAAGCTATGATAATTTTTAATGAAACTTTCTTAAAAAATTGGAGAAAAAGTTATATGGTAATCAATACCTCATTTGAGTGAAACCATTGACCACAAGTCTAACTTTATATCTTTTAACATTACCAAATGGTAAGTTAATGATTTACTATATGGGATTATTAGCCATTGGTTCCATCTGTTTTATCAACTTTATGCCAAAGTATGAAATTTTCACTATTCATGGCTAGTGAAAACGAGATCATCTTTATGTCTAATATCAAAATTAGACTTCTATAGGTACATAACCAAGTCATAAAAATAGCTAGTTTCTTACCCATTGGATCTCTTAATTTTATAAATATTTGTACATATTGTACACCTTTAGTCAGAGAGATTAATAATCTATTGTAAAGGTTTTACTTTGATTTGATTGTTCTCCTATTAATCCTGTATATTTGTTTTGAGAAACAATAAAGCTCTTTACAAAAAATCAATCTAAATAAATTTATTCCTTAATATTAACCTTACGAGGAAAGTCATTCCCACTAGACTAATGATCCATAAAAAATTTAGCATTTTTAGCTTCAATAATTCTAATTGAATATGAGAGATATTTAAAACCTTTACCCCTTTAAGTTAATTGCATAGCCTATAACTGCTAACTATTCTCAAACTCAGTTTACTTATGTTTAAGTTATAAGCCTTCACTTTAATTGGACAATCTAAGTTCATAATGTCTTAACCTGGATTTCAACTATTCCATAATTCTAACAATGTTTTATAAAAGAATTTAGTTGGCACTTTAATAAAGACATCAATAGCAGTTTTAATGCATCAATCCATAAAATTAGGGAAAGTTGTATGATTTCTAAATACTGTAGTGTTTTCTTTAGCTCTTTTTTGTAGACTTGTTTCTTCCTCAATGCAATTAGCTAAAGTGTCAAACTTAAGATTTTTAAGAACCCCATCATTGTCAATTCTCCTAAATTTCTATATAAAAATGTGATACAATCTTTATACTACAACTTTGAAGGAGTTTTCGTCCATAGCACATCTTTACTATCATAAATCATAAAAATAGTTAACAAATTTATTCTCACAATTAGGATTCCAAGTTAATGATGAAAAATCCAATAGAAAAATTTTCTTTTGAAATTTCAACAATAGAATTTAAAATTTTAAATTCAAAACTTTTTCTTTTTACTTAAGAAAATTTCTAAAATGAAAGATAAAATCCCTTTTAAGGTTTAAAACAAATCTTGATTTCAAAAATGATCCTAATAGTTCTTAGCAACTTCTATAGTAAATGTTTCTCACACTTTCCTTTGGTTTCCTTGATTTTTTGAAACCTTAAATAGTTATAGAAATATAATTCATTGAACATAAGTCCAACCACCATGTATTATTAAGAACATCACCAAAAGAGATTCATACAAAATGAGTTTACCTTTATTTTCGAGTCCTTTTTATACTTTAGGCAATCTTTCCTTATGTGTTTGAATAAAAACAAAATGAAGGACTTGATGCCATTTTCTTTATTAGCATTTTTTTTCTTTTTCACCTTTATAACACATTTACCTACTTATCACTTTTTACCTGAAGTAACTAGGCTAACTGAATCTAGTTTCTCATTCTTTAATCTCTTTTTTCAATTGAACACATATAACTGAGAGTTCATTGATAGACCATTTTCTTTTATATGTGTTTCCCATGGTCATACTTATTAAGAAAAAAGTTAAATATGAAAGTGATAAGAAATTTACTCGAAAAGCTTTCTAAAGATTTAAGTCAAGCACCAATGTCTCTCAAATCCCATAATGTGCTCATGCGCAACTTTTAGAATTGTTGTACTTTATTCCTTATCAAGGTGATAGCTAAAACCTTATCAGATTTAACAATCTGGTCTTTAATGGATTTGTAATAGTCCTTAACCTTATAAAAATTTAGGATGAAATCCCAATTTGGTTTACTAGTATAGGATTTGATTTACATCATCCTTAAACAGTTAGATTTCTCCCACTGTACAATGAAATCTATTTTTCTTTTTCTTTTACCCACTTTATTCATTGAGGACAAATTGTCTACCCAAAATGCTAAGTCAAGGTCCTTATACCTAAAATAGGTTAATTAACTCCTTCATTAGAGTAATTTTTCATCACTATATAGCATTTAATTCCAGTAGTCTTATAGATCACAATAGTAAAATTTGCTGCAAAATACAAGGAGTTATACTTTAATTGAAGAAAGTATTTTATATTCAAATGTAAATCCAAACATTCATGTGGTTAGAGGTATATTATGCATATGAATTTACATAACTTTAATTATAAAACAATAACTTTAAAATACCAAAATTAAATAATCCAAACCTATGGTCCTAGGAAAATTTAACTTTAATTTTATATTATTTTATCCTTTAACCATTTTACAAAATTAATTATTTCCCTGTGAGGCCTAATAACTAATTTTTATGGTTTAACACTTTATGGATGTTAATTTTCTTTATATAGTTTTAAATAACTACTATTTTATCTATATCAATTAACTCAAAATGTTGTGGCTACTCTTAAATTAATGATTTGGACATTAATAATATCATCCGACATGTATGTATAAAACTTATTTTGTATGACAAATAATATTTTATCGATGCCATTTTATTATGTAGTTATTTAGAGGAAACTTTTATTTTAAATATCTACCAATTGTCATCTAAATTAATTAACTTAAGATGCTGTGGTAGCTTTTAAGCTAGTGATTTAAAATTTTAATAATGGCATTCTTAATATATGCAGAACTTTTTATTGCATTTTAATAATTGTAATGAAATATAATATGAAATCATATTAACTTATTGCAATTAGAGTATAAATAATTACATATTAATGTCATCCTTCCTATGTAGTTATTTAAAGAAAAATTTTATTGTAAATAACTACTAATTTAACTAAATCAATCAACTTAAGATACTATGGCTATTCCCAAGCAATTGATTTAGATTATTTGCAATGACATAATAAATGTACACCATATATAATTGCATATATGATTTAATAGCTGAAATATATATTAAATAAATTCATGATATAAAACTTTATTGATGTCATTTATCGTATGTAGTTATTGAAAGAAAATTTTCTTATTTTAAATAACTACTTATTTATCTAAATTATGTAAATTAAAAGGCTTTGGCTAATATCAAGCTAGTGATTTAGATCCTTAATAATGACATTATAAATTGATATAATATAATGGAATAACAATTTGTCATGTTATAACATATTAAAAATCATGACATAATATTTACATTCCACGATATGATTTCGTTTAATCATATAAAATAAGTATTATCTATTTATTTTATAATATACATGGATGTGCATATTGAGATTGTAATGCAAACAAAAACCTTTACATTCAAATATGCACTAAAGTTTAGGCTGAGAGTACTTATTGGTTACTTTATATGGAGAGTATATACCTTCAAAAGATTCTCAACATACCAAAATACTTTATCATAAAATAAAAATTTTAAAATATACGTGCATAAAATATTTTAACCATTTAATCATACATAAATATTAAATAAAAAATATTTTATGCCATTATTATATTCCAAAAAAGTTAGAAATAAATTCAACATAAAATTACTCAACTAAGGGAACAAAAGGTGTCAGAAAGAGTCCAACCTAGGTCACACAAATGAATTTCTTGATTCTGCAACTATTCATGAATTCATCCAACTCGGTACTGTTCATCATTTGCCTTAGACAGGTTGAGCTCACCTGTTTTGATTTTATTTCGGGTTTCATCAATTTTATATGGTTTTCATCGATTTTTAATGCAAGTAAACTATCTGATGTTCAATTAACATTACATTTAGAAAGCTTATGCTTTAAATTGCATCAAAACAACATAAATCAAGATAAATTTACTCAAAAATTTTGACTTTCATACCATGAAAGACCTGTTTGAACAAGTGATTAACAAACTGAATGAAAATCATAGACATGTGATTAACCAAAAAAAAAAAAATTACCTTGACCTTGCAGCTATGTTTAGTAAAACTAAAACATAGCTTTACAAACCTTTTAAGTTTTTCATGCTTACGTCCTGACTTGCTTACTTTGATTTTATAATATTCATATGTATATAATATATTTATTACGCTTTATTAAGCAATAAGAAACTATTAAGTCAAACCCTCGCAGCAATTAGGTGAACAAATTCAAATGTCAATCATCATTATCTCCTTTAAGTTATTAATTCCACAACCAAATTAAACATCTCAAATAATTTTGATACTGATTAAGAATTTTTTTGGGTTTAAGACATCTAGAATAAATTTGGGTATGTAAAATTCTCATACTAAAAAATAAAGCATCTATTATGTAATATGAACAATGTAGCTAGAGAACATAGCTCTAATGCCACATGCAAGATTTAATTAAGAACGTTTCTCTAACCATTATTGATGAAGAACATGACCTTGCTTCAAGTATATGAAAACGAATACCCGTATAAGCTTTTAGCCTATTTCTTTTTTTTGATAAAATTACCTTATGATAGAGCACAGGTAATTCATAACTGGACTAGGGACCTATACTAGAAAACTAATTAAGATTGCATCCTACCATCAACGTATCTGTATTATAATTAGTTACTAAAGGAGAGTTTAAATCTTATAACTAGAGTAGTTAAAGTGTATAGGATTTACTAGATAATATCACCTCAATATTAATAAAATATTTATCTCGACCCACTTAATTATTATGTAGGCCACGTAAAGTCCAACACCTATGAGATTGAGTTCCATGTCATGGACATTGCACCATCCTAAAACTATTTGCTTGGAAGGCCTTTGGATCTGCTTTGCTAGGGTAGTGCCCACATCCTTTCACCAAAGGCTCAAACTTATTGTAGAAGAACGCATAGTCGCGTGTCTGGTGAAGAAGATATGATTACAACGGTTTCCACCGATGCTCCATACATCAAAGCTAACAGTGAGGCTGTGGACTACTTCTTCCAAGATTTTGAGTTCATTAACACCGCATTTATTAGTGAAAGGTTCAAGATCCCTAACCGTCATTTTCAAGAACAGGTATGAAACCAATAGTGGGCAAGGGTTGCTAGGCTGAAAAAGGTCTGGGTAGATGTCTACAAGGGAGGACTTAACTCATAAACGTTGCCGAAAAAAAAGGAAACATGGCCTGGGGTTCAATCCGAAGTGGTGCTTGAAAAGGAAGTTAATGAGCAAAAAAAAAAAAAAAGGAAAGAAGGTTAGCTCGAGTATTGGGGTAGGAATTAGGAAGAACTCAACTATCGGTCAGTCTTTAATGGAAATTTTCTATTCAGGAGGTTTTATTACCCTTTGAATAGACGAGGGGAAGACTAATGATAATACTAGAGAAAGCTTTCGACAATTTTTTTTTTTTTTTTGTCAATGCAGATGAAAAAGATGTCAAGAACTTGGAAAATGATCATGGGATTCGCCCATGTCCTACAGGATTTGTTTTGAAGAACTGGACTACAATCGAACATCTTGGAGTATTTATTTCGATTCCAAAATAATCCCAGGAACTTACCTTATCTTTGCCCAAAGATATTTAGGGATCTTTTCGTAACGAGCCTAATATGGTAATTATCCTTTAAAATAAATGAAAATCATGAAGCATTGCCATCACTCGTATCCTATCTCTTTTCCTCTCACTAACTTCTATTTCATTATTTTTACTCTTTTAACTTCCAGAATTATTATTATTATTATTATTTGCCTGTAGCATTCTTTATCTCGCCTTTTTCAAGTGTGTCAATGAATGTAACTTAGAAGAACTCGCCAACAACTAAGAGGTTGATTTTGAAAGGACCATTTTGTGTAGATGATATCGATCTTGATGAGGATCTGAAGACTGTGCCTTGCCCCCAATTTGTTGAGAGTGATTGAGCAAGAGAATAAACAAATAATTCCGGACGAGGAATTGATCGAGGTCAATATTCTACGTTTACTATTATTTACTCTCTTAATTGTTGTTATTATTATTATTATTATTATTATTATTAAATGAAGGTCAATATTCTACATGTGTAGAGGGCAATAAGCAAAATGTAAGTTACAAGGAATATTAATGAGAGAGAAAGAAATTGCTAAGAATAGAGTTAAAGGGCATTCAGGGACTGAAACCATGGCATAAAATCCAAGATGGCAGAGAATCCCAAGAAATCCAGATCGCCACAGCCCACTCAAAAAATTGTAAGGACATAATGGGAAGATTCCTCTGTTTTCAAGAAATGAGACCTGTGGGATGCATGGACCGGTAGGTTTTATTCGTACTCGTTTGATTTTGAATACAAGTTTGTATAAATTTAAATTAATATGATTCAATTTAAATTATTATTAAATAATTATAAAATATTATTTAAATTTATTATAAAAATATAAAAAATTTATTGTAAAATAATTTTTTAATATTTAATAATTTTTAAATTATGAAATGGACTATGAAAATAAATTTAGATAAAAAATAAAAAAATTCAGTCACGGGTTGAATTACGAATACCTCTTCTTGAAAGTCTATCTCCAAGATTTTTTACATTTTAATAATAGGAGAAGTTTTAGCTTTTAAATATCTGCTAGAATAATGGTGGCAAAATGAATTTGTTTAGGAAATTCAACTAAAAAAATTGAATCTAATTTGATAAAAGAAAATCAGAGACCCAAATTTGAGAAAACTCACGTTCAGAATAACTTAAACTCAAAATGATAAGAGATTAAAATGGTTTAAATCCAAAAACAATTCGAGTTCCTAAGAGGTTGAACTCAAAATGTTCTCAATCCGCGACCAATCTAATCATCAACCTGTAAGAATATTAATTTAGGTACTAATAATAAGCATGATTGAATTGTAGTTAATAATTTTTTATAAAACAAAAAACTTTAATAATGAATATTATTCTAATATTTGTTTATGATTTAATAAAACTTTTTTTCATTTAACCATCATAATATTTTTATTTGTTTCAAAAATATCCATTTACACCAATCCATCTCTTCTTCTTATTATTATCAATATTTTAATTTTTACCAATCCTTTACGAATATAATAATTTTTAATTAATAACATAAAACCAAAAAAATACTTGATCTTATTTTTTTTTTTAAAAAAAAAACAACTATTACAGGATATTGGCATAGAATTAAGAGCTTTTTGTATAGTATCAATTAGACTTGATAATTTTGAACAAAATAAAAAAAAATAAAATATGACACAAAAAAATAATATGAATACTATACAAATATACACGTGCCAAAATTTATATAAAATAAATTATTAACGTAACGAAAATTTATATTAGGCAAGTTTTGAATATTATATATAATATTTTAAATATGATTCGTAACACAAAAATATAAAATGTGCATCCTTTAATATTGTAGAAATACGCAATCACTATACAAGGCAAGTTTTGAATATTATATTTATATTACTATATGACATATGCATGCAATAATTTACTTCTTAAGTCAATGAACTTATAATTTAAATTGAATCATTATGACAAATTGCAAAATATCTCCATTTTGAGATTACTTTTAAATAAGGTATAGATATATTAAATTAAGAAAATTAAGATAAGCAAATAATAACTCTCCTTCATTGTACAATGCATGATACAAAATTTAGAGTTATTAAAGTATCAATTAGACTTAACAATGTTGGACACGACATGATTATACAATATGAAGACAATATGATGAAAATAACGTAAACATGGCTTGACATAAAAAATAAAATGAACACGAAATAAATAAATAAATAATTTATATAAAATAAATTATTAATATGTCAAATTTTATATAAAATATATAATATCTTGAATATGTTCAGAAGATGAAAAGGTAACATGAGTACAATATGTGATACAAAAATAAAAGCTATTTGAGTAGTGTTAATTAATTTTATATAAAATATATAGATACCTTGCATTAATTTTTCTCTTTCCATGCATTTCGTTAAGTATTTCATGCAAGCATGGCCTTTTGAGAGATTGGATTTATTAAGCATTTAACTCGAAAATTAATTTGCAATACGTGAATATATCACATGCCAGTACCAAATGGCATACGTACATGAGAAAACTTGCGTGCCCGAATGACTCCATTAGCATATCTTTCAGGATTGAATTTATCAGCATCAGGTCCCCATATATTAGTGTCTTGGTGAAGTGTGACCGCCATTACCCAAAGATTAACTCCATTAGTCACATTAATATGCCCTATTTTAATGTCTCCAGTGCTTCCCAGGTAATGACAGTTAGAGGAGGATACAACCGTAGTACCTCATAAATCACCATATTTAGCTGCCAATTAATCCAATAGAAGAGATCAGAAATTCAATTTCTTCTATTCGGGATTTAAATTTAGATCACATTGCTATATTACAGTTACTATTTTAAGTTTCAATAGGCTTTTTCTATCACTAATATCTAGGAAGCACGTACACAGACATGCAATACATGTACTTCACAATACAGAAGCGACAGCACAAGAATTTATAAAAAAATTTTGAACATGAGTACGATAAGATAAGACGTAATGATAAAAGTATATTTTTTAATAATATATAATAAAATTATAAAATTAATATTTTCAATCAAATATTAACATGCAAATAATTTTTAATTTTTTAATTAAAATCAATTCGAAATTAAAAACCTAACCTTAAAAGAAAAAATCAATTAGGAGGAAGCTCAAATTGAAAGACCAAAAGGTCCTACATTATCATAATCTAAATTACTTAGCAAGAGAGTAATTTTCATCCTTGTCTCATTTTATACCACTTGTTATCTTTCTTTCACGTTCTCAATTCCTGTAACATATTTATTTGATACTCTATTTTCTACTCCTACTTTTTCTGGCAGCTGTATTTTGATCATGTTTTGATCATATTTGATTTGCTTATTTGTCCGAATATATTCTGCATGTATTCCGTCATGGTGTAATTGTATGTCAGACATGTGTCTGACACTTATGTTTGATACTTATACATTTATCTGTCAACAATATTTGTTTTTTTTAGTATTTATGACAATTGACCGTAATAAAATTTGTTATTTTCATAATTTTGATAAATCCGATATAACTGAAATTTAAATCCCTCGTTAATATAAGTCCAGGATTAACGGTTCACTTACTATTTTCATCTTGGAGAGCATGTCGGAATTTGGCTATTCACCTCTACAAATTTCAAGAATTTCTTCGCGAACTTCATCTTGCCACACTGGATGTTTGGCCAACAGCATCAATGTCCATGTCGCTGTTACTGCACTTGTCTCGTACCCTGCCAAGTACATGCTGTTGCAATTGTCAACAATGAATCCATTTGTTTCATCTTGGTCTGAATCACCGCTTTTAGCGCCTTCAAGGATCATTTGTAATCGATCCCTTTCTGCTGATCCTCTCTTTCTTTCCTTCATAACCTTCAAGATTAACATGTGGAATTCTTTGTCTAATCTTCCTGTTTCTGTATGGATCTTGATTCGAAGATATCGGAAATTTTCATTATCAATCATTTCTTATTAAAATGGTTCAAGTCAAGAACTGGGAGGAAAAAAAAAAAAAGAACCTCATTCCTGGAATTGTCAGGTACAAAAATCTTGCAGGTACGTAATAAATTTTAGAGAAAATCTCTTTTCCTTTGGAGTAATTGTTTCCAAAACAAGATTTTGAGATTACATCTCTGGAAAAACTTCTCAGGTAATCATCAATCTTAATCTCTGCAACTCAACTTCACTGTCGATCTTACTATTCCATGAGTTCACTTTCGTAATTGAGGACTCCATCATTTTCACAAAACCCTGAAGATGTCAACAGAGTTGTTGAAAATCGAAAATTTTAAGACGTACCGTCAATATTTACCGTGATGATCAAGATACCACTTGTTACATTAACAACCACAATAAACGTGATACAATCAGAAACACATCCACAACTAGAATATTGTCAAATTAATTTACAATAGTGGAAACATACCTTGACCCTTTCCGTGTACAACTTAGGAGCAAGAATTTTCGTTTGGTGTGCCCATAGTGCTCCATTTGCAGCTGCTATACCTTGTCCAAGCAACGGTTCAAGCACCAGTTATTGAGCGGAAGGCCTTCCTAAAGCGAATGAAGTGCTAATGCTTATTTTCTTCAAGTAATTCTGGGCTGCTCAAGTGCAAAATCTTTGTTTCCCATTGAAAACGTAAAAGTTGAACCTGGAAACCAAAACATTTTAGTATCTAATCAACCAGGATCTAAATTATGTGATTTTGGTTCTTTCAGTCAGTATTTACTAAAAGTGATAACATCAATTATATCTGTGCAACCACAATAAAGCGACTGTAAGGTTAAAAATTCAGGTAAAAAAGTATAACCTATTCTCAACCATCATCATTGTCGTCATGTCTTAAAAAA
>JBBYHK010000013.1:3035284-3046280 GCA_038382065.1 Adansonia grandidieri
CAAAATGACCAAAATACCTTTAATCTAAAAAAATATTTTTTCTTATTATTGTGGAACCCCAAAAATAACGTAGATTAATAATAAAATTCATAGAAAATACCAAAAATTGTCTTTCATTGGAAAGCAAAATTGCTCCTAAAATTCATCAAAAAGTCAATATAAAAAACAATGACCTACTTATTATATTTTTATATTTTATATTTTATATTAATTTATATTACCTACTTATATTATATAAATAACCTACTTATAAAAACTATGACCAAAAATAACCTACTTATTTATAAAAACAAAAAGCTTACTTTTTATATTTTATTTTAATTTTAATAAGATATTTTTTATTTTTAATTGATTTTACAATTATTTTCCAAATTTATACAAAAATTTATAATTTAAAAAAGCTGAAATCAATTTTTTTTTTTCAAAATAAGTTTGAAGTATTTATAAAATTTTTACATATTCATAGTATATATTAATTTTTAGATTAAAATTCAATGGATTTGCACCAAATGTATTAACAATTGTTTTGGTGGACTCTGCCTTGATTATAAAAGATACGACCTTTTCCTTGTTTGTCCTTTATTAATTATTTGGGCAAATGAATTTAACTTTGATTATTATTTTAATAAAATTATAAATTTTAAAAATGAGATATATATTATAACTTTCGAGTTTAACATTTTCATAATATATTATTACCTTACAAAACAATTATAAATATTTTGAGCTTTATCTAAATCTAATATATTTTCCTACATCATTTTATATATTCAAAATTTAGATGTAAAGGGTTATTTTTCCTGTTTCTTTCTGATGTGAGAATTTGGAATGGGGTGGAGTACTTTGATTTAAATGAAAGGTTTTGCTTTCCAATTTTAACTCTGGTGACAAGAAATGCAAATTACATTGGTTTGGTGTTTTAATTTTTATTGATCTTTTCCTTTTATTTTTCTCATTGCAGCGAATAGGTACCCTCGGCTTGAAAAAGAACACCAATCATTTTCTCTTATATATAATGAGAGGTCGTCGGATTTGGTAAGCGTCTTGCTAGACCTTGTTTTGCACCTAATTTCTGGTTCTTTGGTTTGCATACATCATAATCTTCTCATTGTTGATTAATTACCAAATTTTGTTGGACGAGAGTATTTTTATAATCCGTGAAACCAAAAATCTCTTTTGTACCAAATTTCCAAGGATAGAGATGAAGCTAAGTCTAGTTTACTGGTCTAAGGGCACTGATATCAGGTAGCCATCATTGGAAAGGAAAAGCTAAATTTAGAAGTGATGGAGTTTCATCTGAAGCAACTAGTCCTCGAGCATATGCCCAAAGAAGTTTGCCTCTGAGCTTTCCATTTGGTAATGCTCCACAGAAGTTCGCCTCCGGCATTAATATGTATTTCAAGCGGCAAGCTAACTTTCATATTAATAAAACTTGAAGTAGTGATACCTAGCAACGACCAATAAACACAACATTCAAATAGCATTTCTTTTCGAATTCCATTTCATCCAGTGCTTTATCATCCTTTCGGAGCAGCTATTTCCTTGTCTTTCACTGCAGAACCAAAACAAAGTTGAACAAGTAGACAAATGAGATTATAACAGAAACTGGTATTATAATTTGTCTAAGACAACCATCCACATTCATGTCTGAGCTGACCAAAGTTAAACGTTAGCAAAAATTACAAACATGTAAAGCATGTTAATGCCCATGCAAAGCACATAAAAAACTTCATCTATACTTTACATTAACACCGTTAACATTAATGTGCAAGCTAAACAAAGTTAAAATTACAAAAAGTTACAAACATTTGAGCCATGTCAATGCCTATGTATCACATACACAAACAAAAAGCTTCACCTATATATTACATTAATAACGTTTACATGTATGTAGTACACAAAAAGAATTTTATGAAGAAGCCATGATCTTCAGTGCATAGAAAGAGATCTCCTCACCCATACTAATCATCAGGAAGGCGATAGACTAAAAAACACTAGCATTTGAGCAAGATGATCAAGAATTTTGCTTAAAGCAATTTCTCCCTTATCCTCTATTAAACTTTCAATATCACATAAGGCTTTATCCAATTGTTGAACTTTTTCATGAATCATTATTTCAGATCTGATGCTTCTACTCAATTCTTGTCCAACCTTTCTTATATTTTCACCCAATAAGGTAACGACATTGATACTTGACTCAGCAGAGATTGGTTCACCTACGTCAATGCTCTTTTTCTTTTTCTTTGAACATGTTAAATATCATCTCTTTTCGGGTTAGATGGTTGCGGTTGTGTTGTTGAGGCATCCATATCATCTACAAAAACTTGAGTTTCACATCTATTCTCAGTGCTTTCTTCATCATTTATCTCTTGATGACCTTTATGTTTAGTTTCTAATTCTTCGATGATATCTGCTATGGTTTGAGCTTCTTTGCTTGTTGCTCAATCTTTTACGTATATTGCTGTGAATTGTTGGTAAAATGGAAGCTTGTTCTTAATTGTGTAGATTTTTTATAATTCTACATATAAAAATCAATTAAAGTGAAATAACTTACTTATGAATAACTTTTAAATACATTAATATGAAGGCAATAGCAAACTTAAACTTATATATGAGTCCCCTATAGGATTTTCAGCAACAACCATATGCCTATGGTCATCCCACCAAAATCTACTCATGTCTTTACCTCTTTAACATGTTATAAACAATTGCCTGATCTTTTTTCAAAGTCTTAATTCTAGATTCTAAGTTAGACATAGCCTTCAAATTTGCATGCGGTAATACTTTTTCTAGCATTTTTTCAAGCTGCCCTAAGTAGCCAGCCTTAAACCTGGTATATGCTTTAAATGATCCTATATTATGCAAATCTACCATACATGCAACTAAAGCTGTAGTTTCTTCAAGAATCCATTTCTTCTTTTTTCCTTTTGAACTTTGTGAAGAAGTTGCTGAAGATGATGAGTTTCCTAATATTCTTTTCAACAATAATGCAACTTTTACTCAACCATGTCATAACGTGGCCTAGATACAAATCTTAACCAAGCCCGACTTAAATGGTCTTCGCTCCAATAGTTGTTAAATTTATCATTACTTTATATTCCCTTGTTTCTATAGGCCATATTATTATTGACATTTTCTTATTTCTAGGGACTGGGTGGTCAAGATGAATCGCTCACTCGACTTAACCTTAAATAGTCATTACAAAATGACTATTTATTTGGAGTTGCCATCAATATATTTTGGCCAGGTGAGATTGATTACCTGTCAGAATTAATGCTTTGAGGGTTACGAAAACCTAAAGATAAATTTCGTAGTCTACGAAGTACCAGAGATCATTTTTAAGGGTTCAGGAGTCTGTTACAGCCACAAGTAAGGATCGACCCTCTCGTGGTGCCCAAAATTGGTACCTTATTGATCATGGTTGATTTAAACTTTAATTTTTATCCGGCTTCAGTATGTGGTATTTAATTACAATTCTCGTATTGTTAAAATAAGATTTTATTATTCCATGAGAGAAAATTGGGGTTTTGCATTTTGAAAATCGAAATGTCTTACGCACCCCCACCGAAAAACCAATGGGACACGAAAGTTTTTATTATTCCTTTTTATACCCTAACGAAAAACCAAAGGGACCTAAAAGGTTCTAAAAAACCAAAATTTCTTTCACATCCTACTGAGTACCTGGCAGAATATGAACAGTTTTTATTTGTATAAAATTCTCGATTTCCATTTTGAAAAGGGTATCTCGTCATTAGAATGATCTGTAAAACCCTTATTACATATGGGTGAGAGGAATTTCATGCATCACTCTAACTCCAAGACATTGCCTTTTATTTTACAAAGACATACAAATTTTCTTTGAAACAAAAATAAAGGACTTATGACTCGGTCTAGACACTAAAGTACTAATTCGATTCTAAGGAGTAAAAAGATAAAAGAAAAACGAACCTATCCTTAAAGTATACCTTTGGCATAGAAACACCCGGTGGTTACTTAAGACTAGGTTTTAAGAATAATTAAAATATCCTTAAGGCTTACCATCGACATTAAAGCACCCGGTAATTATTTAGGATTTGGTTCTAAGGAAAATTAAAGTATTCCTAAGGCTTGCCATAGACACTACGGCACCTGGTAACTATTTAGGATTGGGTTCTAGGGAAAATTTTAAAAAAAAATATTCCTAAGGTTTACCATTGACACTAAGGCACCTGGTAACTACTTAGGATTGGGTTCTGAGGAAAATTAAAATATTCCTAAGGTTTACCATCGACACTAAGGCACCTAATAACTACTTAGGATTGGGTCGTAAGGAAAATTAAAAAAAAAAATTCCTAAGGCTTACCATCGACATCAAGGCACCCGGTAATTACTTAGGGTTGGGTTCTAAGGAAAATTAAAAAAAAAAATTCCCAAAGCTTACCATCGACACTAAGGCACCTGGTAACTACTTAAGATTGGATTCTAAGGAAAATTAAAATGTTCCTAAGGCTTACCATCGACACGAAGACACCTAGGGTATATCTTTGACATGAAAATACCCCATTACCCATAATGAACTCAAAAATAACCTTAAAAGGCTAAAGGAACCTTAAACTTTCACCATTGGCATAAAAGCATCCCAGTGAAAAAATTACGAAAATGCCCCTATGATATACCTTCGACATGAAAGTATCTTGGTACCCCTAATGGACTCAAAAATAACCTTAAAAGGCTAAAAGAACCTTAAACTTTCACCATTGGCATAAAAGCATCCCAATGAAAAAAAATTATGAAAATGCCCCTGAGGTATACATTCGACATGAAAGTATCCCAATACCACTAATGGACTAAAAAAATAACCCTAAAAGGATAAAGGAACCTTAAACTTTCATCAGTAACATAAAAGCATTCGATGAAAAAAATTATGAAAATGCCCTTGGGGTATACCTTCAGCATGAAAGTATCCCGGTATCCCTAATGGACTAAAAAATAGCCTTAAATTTTCACCATTGGCATAAAAGTATCTCAATGAGAAAAATTACGAAAATACCACTGGAGTATACCTTCGACATGAAAGTATCTCGGTACCCCTATTGGACTTGAAAAGGCAAGTAATGATGATTCTTACTCTAAATGGGTAATTTGGATTACAAAAATGACCTAAGGTATGAAAATTGCTAATGAGTCCCTAAATTTTTAAAAATTACATTTCGTACCCTAACAAAGAACCAAAAGAATACGAAAGGTTTTTATATTTTTAGCACCTCACTGGAGGACCAATGGGATCCTACAAATATTTAAAATAACCTAAGTGGATGATTTCATGCTAAAGATAACCATTTTGTCCTAAAAATGCTAAATTTCCCTAAGGGTCCATAAACTTTCTCGAGTAGGTACCTAAGTAAAAAAAAAAAAAAAACCTAAATTATCACAAAATATAATTAATCAAGTAAAAATCAACATGTAAATCATGAAGAACATCTACGAGAAGGTTCGGTCAAACATCTTTGACCAAAAAATAAAATTTTTCATTATTTGCAAACTAGCCTCTAAACTTTAGGAAATTACTAAATACCCCATAAAATGTGAAAATACCTAAAGCATGATATGAAATACCCAAAATCAATTTCTAAGTTATCCATGAAGCTTTTGGTCAAATCCTTTGACCATAAAACAAAAAAAATTCTATTATTTGCAAACTAGTCCCCAAACATTTAGACATTTGCAATTTAGTGGCTAAGTTTACAAATATTACAAAATAACTTAAAAACCTAAAATCAAAGTAAAAATAAACACAAAATCACCATTATCAAGCCCAATTAAGTTCGGCCAAGGCATAGACAGCATCAAGACAAAATTTTTTAACATTAAATTTCATAAATAATATCATAAACTTATAAACAAGATTTTTTTAAGCTTAAAAATACAAAAAACAAAAAAAATCACTAATATTTCAATGTAAATCATCATAAACATAACATAATAAATATTATAAAACATATATTCATTGAAGATAATATCATTATTACAAATGAACGCAAACTGCTATATTAAAAATAAAAAAGGAAATACAACAAAATCAAAAAAATCCATAAAATTTAATCATTGTTTTCCTGCTTGGGCTTTCAACATGGAATGAAATCCATAAGCTCAAGCAATCATAAAACTCACTAAAATAAGAAATCAAGCATGAAATCAACATAAATATGAGATTTTGGAAGAGAAGTTACATTGAAAGCTGGAAAAAAAAAAAAAAAACCTAAGTAATTTTAATGGATTTTTGGAGTTTTTGGATTAAGGAAGTTATGAACTATTTTGGAGAAATTTTTTTTTAGGTTTTTTTTTTTCCAAGTGAGGGGATGGCAAGATGATGGATTTTTGAATCCTTCTTGCCGAGAGTTTCCTTCCAAAATCCTTACAAAATTTCCTTTTATTTATTATATGTCATAATTTGTTGATTTTTTTTATTTTTATATTTGATTGTTTGAGATATGATTTAATTTTTGACAAATTGATTGGATTTAAATTTATAACTCTTATCTCCTTGTGATGTCATGCATGATATCATTGATTTCTATAGATATTTTGATTGATATTCGTATATAATGTGTACAATTATACCGTAAAAATTAACTATACAAACTAAATTGTACAAATTAAAAATTATTTTTTTAATAAAATTTCAAATGACCAATTTAATTCAATCTAATACTAAAAATAACTTTTTATGTACAAAAAAAAGATTTAAAATAGCAAACTCATAAAATTTTACGAGAAAACCCTTACCGTGAAAAAATTGTTATATGTAAAAAAATTACAAAACTCATAAAATAAATTAATTTTTTAAAAACTGAATTAATTTGGATTAAAAAATAATATTCAAAGAATTTCAAAAATTATGAACTCCGAAAAATCCTACTGAAAAAATTTATGGAGTAAAAACTCTATATTACGATAACAGAAAAAATTCTTAAACTCGTAAAATAAATTAAATTTTTCAAAACTGATTAAATGGGAGTTAAATGACAATATTATATGAATTTTAAAATTTTTAAACTGCAGAAAATTCCCTCAAAAATATTTATGGAATAGAAAACTCGATTTTTTGGAAACAGGGAAAGTTTAGGAAAAAAAATCAAAACTCATTAAAATGAATGAATTTTTGAAAACTGAATTAAGGTGAATCAAATAATAATATTTGATAAATTTTAAAAATCATAAACCAAGGAAAATCACCCCGAAAATATTTAAAGAGTAGAAAACTCTGTATTTTAAAAATAAGAGCATTTTAAGAAAAAAATTCAAAACTCATGAAAATAAATAAATTTTCTAAAACCAATTTAATGCGAATCCAACAATAATATTGGATGAATTTTGATGTTTGAAACCCAAGAGGATTCCACCAAAAATTTTACAAGTAAAGAATAACTTGTATTTCAATACCGAAAAAAATTACAAAATTTCATTGATACTGAAGTAAAATAAATTCAAGACCACATATTATTCAAAACATTAATTTCTAAAGTGAAGAAAATGAACTTGTAAAATTTTTAAAAATAGATCACCAAGAACCAAAAATAAAATTCACGAGCAATAAAATTCATGAGCACGATACTCGTAAAACTATAAAATTTAAAATTAATTTATAAAATTTACAATTTGACACTTCATGGTAGAAAATGTAATACATATTTGTCCTTGAACATTCATGATTTTTTAGGGTGAGAATTGGCATAAAACCACACCGGTGTCAGTAAAAATATCTGACCATCAATTTCCCGAGTTTTTCAAAAAAATCTAAGAAAATTTCTAAAAATAGAAAAATTGACCGTGAGATCATTTATAGAGGTAATTTCCAAAATTTGTCAAGAACTTGTTCAAAAATAAAAATTTTTCCTTTATGGATTCGTCCTTTTTACCTGAAAAAAAAGAATTTTTCCATCATATGCATATACAGTTATTTATATATGACTGATTAAAATTATAAAAATGTGAAACCCCTCTGGTGGAAGTTGACCTCCATCAGAGTAGCCACTACATTTTCATTTTCGGATATTTGGGACTTTCGAAGACAGACAGCCGGATGAATTTAGGTGTCCACAAACTATTATATAAAAAATATAATATGATAATGTAAACATTTTTAATTAAACTTTCGATATACATCGTCCAACATCTTTCTAAACGAAACCCATCACAATAGAAATAAATAAAAATTCACTACAATTAGAAATGCGTGATAAAAAACTAAAGTAACACCAAGACAACATTGAAAAGAACTAAATAAGGAAAACAATTTAATTCTCTTTATTTCTAGAAGCTTGCCATTCATTGAACATTTGATTTGCTAGTTCTATCCTTTAATTTGTCCAAGCATCAATTGGATGAATATTCATGACAAAAGGATCCTCTTCACCTATTATGTTTGTGTTTATACCTTCACCCACATTCACTTCTCTAGGATCGGATGTCATCTCCATCTTAATAAAATTATGAAGCAAACAACAAGCGATAATAATCCGGTTATGTACCCTTATAGGATCAAATGAAGTTTTAATAGTCCAAAACACTTTTCTATAACATTGCGGGCAGCTACATGTTTTATATTAAAAAATTCTTCTGGAGTGGAAGGTTGGTGACCTTGACACCATTCGTTCAAATGATACCTTTGACCCTTAAAAGGTGCAAGAAATCTTTCATAATTTGTGTATCCCGCATCAACTAGATGGTGACAACCTATATTCAAAAACACTAAACATTTATCAATCTATTGTTACCAAGATTGGAATAACATTTAAAATTCCTATGTATGTTGAAAATTGTACCAAATGGAACTTTTAGCCTATGTCTCATGCTGATTACATCTCGAAGGACTTTTCCATCAGCAACGGACCCTTCCCAACCACGGAGAACATAAAAAAATTACATATCAGGTTCACAAACACCTAGCATATTCGTTGTTGTGTCACCCTTGCGAGTGCAATGTCTATGTTTATTTGTCATTGGCACTTTAATTCTGATATATGTTCCATCTAGAGCATTTAAGCAATTTTACAATTAAAGAAGGATAAGCTTTTATAAGAAATTCCTATTTGAATCTAAATCATATAAGGAATTTTTAAATAATTATATATATTCTTAAATTAAATACTCAAACCCTTTCCACCTCAGATCTGTAGAATTTACTGGAATTAGCTCTGGGTTTTTTAAACAAGTGACCTTGCAAAGGCATCACTGCATTTAATACAATATGAAATGACCGACTAATTGTCTCTTCTGACCTATTAAAATGGTGTTTGATGACTCGATTTTGAAGATGATGAGCAATAATATGTAAAAACATTGCCATTTGATCATCTACAAGCATGTTCCTTGTTGATTTTAATCCTCTTATATTTTCTAGCATCTCATATAATTTAAAAAATGCACGTATGTTCATCTAACTTGCTTAATGCATGTTGCATCGCTATCGTGTACAAGTCGCTTCACATAATCTCTCTTAGCATAGAAGTCTAAAACATAAAACCTAACCCTTGGTCTATATGTTTGTATAGAAGACACTGCTGCTAACGTACTGAAGAACCAACTAATGGCAATAGGCATCTCTAACCATACTATCAAAACAGCTACGATCCTTTTTTGCCTTTAAGTTTTTGTAATCAAAGATAATCGAGCCATGACTACAAAATAAAATGTTGTCTAATATGTCTTACAATTATCCGTAAAGAAATTATACATATAGCAAACGAGTAGTTTTGTATAATCTACTGTATGTCTAATATATGTTAAAATCATTCATAAAATAATACATTGTCTAATAATTGAGCTATGACCCACAAGTAGCTCTGATCATGTAGTACTATATTTATTAATAAATAAAAGATATATTTTTCATATAAAATTCATGATAGATAAATTACGTGCTTTCATATATTTTATTAACAAATAAGTAGTAATAATGGGAGTTGCTTAGAACACCAAGGTAGTAATAATGACATGTTAGTTCTCTAGAGTTACATATACTTGAACAATCTTAAACTATTGTCATTGTATATAAAAGCAATGACAAGCAAATTAAAAGAGCTATCCTCAATTATTGTTGGCAACCCCTATTATTATATATATGCGAATAATCTGAAGTTACAATAACGCATGTACTCTTTATATTTGTTTTTCTGAGGTCTCTAGCGACAATGATAATTGTGATAATTGTGATGGCAAGTCCAAGATAAATAATTATGAAGTTAAAGAACAAATGTATACCTCACTCAAAAATCAAAAGCACAAATAGTTATAGCCTCTACATATTTTTTCATCTAAAATCTATAATTCCTAACAATCTTTACCAATATCCTATTCGTACAAATCCCTAATTTTTTTTATTTAGAATTTATTTCAAACCTAATTTATGGGTTTAGTCAAATTTCATAATAAGTTTAGAATTTTTTTCCAACTATTTAACTTTCTACTTAAAAACATGTAAGTTTAAACAAGTTTTCTAGACAAACCAAAAGTTTTTAACAAAGAAAACAAAAAATTGAAAAGAATGGAAACCATTATAGTTCTTTATTTAAGTTGAAAAGGCAAACCCAATTGTAAAATATAACTAACAAGGCTCCAAATGGTTGCTCTTATGCAATTTAAACCCAAACCCTATTGAATTTCATTCTGAAAGGAAGACACAAATTATGTTGATGAAAAAACAGACCTGACGGAAATTAGTAATATTACAAATCAGATACGAAAAATGAAGAACAATTATGAATGAAATTGAGAAGAAGAATAATAAATTAACCATATAAAAAAAACCCAAATTAAGACCTAAAAATATTTTTTAAAAAAATTATTTAATAAAATAGCGTGGGATAAAAAAAACCTATAAAAATTTAAAAATTTATCCTAAAACTGACAATCCAAAATCAATCCATGTTAACAATCTAAATACTAAACCCAATTTTCTCCAAAAGTCAAAACCTTGAAAACAAAATGGGATATTCTCGCCAGAAAATGAAGCCTA
>JBBYHK010000013.1:3057775-3067877 GCA_038382065.1 Adansonia grandidieri
GAGAAAAGAAAAATATGGTTAAATATGTAAACATATTTTTATTAATTTCATTTAATAATAATAATGTTATTATTATATATATTAAATTAATTTTTTATGCTAAAAAAATCTAAGAAAAATCTCAACGTGGTGCCTAACAATTTAAAAGCTGAATAAACTATAGAACAAATTTTCATGGTAGCGGGGTAGTAGGTGCAGCAGCCAACTTGGCTTTCAAATCAACACGTGGTGCCCCACAAAAAATGTAAAATGTGATATAAGACAAAAGAAAAAAATATTAATTAAATATACAAAAATATTATTATTAGTTTTTATTTAATTATAATATTATGATAGGTGCTAAATTTATGTTTTATGTTAAGAAAAAAATTCTTTGAAAATTCTTATTTCTAAACGTATTTGAATGTATGATCAAACATTTAATCATGCATCATTTGTCACTAGAAATAACTCTAATCGATTATATATTTTTTATATCAGTATAAAAAATAATTGTTTACTGATTATATATGACTGTGAAACCTAAACAAAGTTAATATAAGATTGTAAAATAAATTACTTGGTCTTGTATGTATACATATTTGAAGAAAATTAAAAAAGTGAAAAAAAAATAGTGAAGCTTACCAAACAAATAGTTTTATCACAGACAGCAGCTTGTGACTTTGCAGTGATTTGCTTATGACCCAACCAAAAGCAGTTTTTTAAAGGTAGTAGCTTTCTCTAATTATAGGCAGCGTAGGATTTCCAAAATAAAAAAATAGAACCTTCAATGTTGCTGCTAAACATCAGAAGTAATGCAATGTAAATTTACTTGAGAATTAATTTAAACACGTAACAATTTTATGTTAAAGGGCATAAGTGAGGGGCATAAATAAGGGGGAGTAGAATTTTATTCATAAATATAGTTAAAATTATTTTATATACTACAAGTGAAATTTTAAAATTTTATAAGTAATGTTAAAATGATAATTTATACTTGATAAATATAATAAAAATTAATTACAATTAAAAGTAAAATATATGAAAAACTTATAATCCTCTTGTGAAGTTAAATATTTTTCTGACACCAATATCCTAAATACTAATATTAAATATTATATATATAATAAGTAATTTCATTTATGTTTTTTAGGAATAATAATGGCAAATATGGAATTTAAAACCCTAAAATCCCTAATATACACGAAAAAATAGAACACACCCGCTATTTCCCTTGTCTTGTTCCCTCCCTGCTTACTGCCCGCTTGTTTCTTAATATTCTTTCACGACAGCCCCTACCCCTGAGCTCGCCACCAACATCCAGCCGACAATAGGTAGCATCGCAGCCGTTGCAGTGCACTCAACACCTCTCCGACTGCTTCACCAGCCACCGACGGTGACACTGCACCTTTGTTCTCTCGTCAGTCACCTCCCATCCATCCTTCTTCTTCACCTCTGTCCCATGAATCTGCGACCTCCTTACACTGGCGCCACTCCACCACCACAAGAAGATGAGTATATATCTTGAGTTTATCTTAGATTAAAAAAATTGAGATCAGTATTTGTATTTCTATTTGTCTTTTTTCTTGAAAAACGTTGTTGAAGTTGCTAAGTTTATTGAGTGAGTTGGAATTCTTCAAAAATGTTGCCGAAAATTATTGATTAAATTTGAATTTGATTTGCTGGAAAGTGTGGAAAATTATTGCGTGAAAAGAAAGCTGAAAAGTAGATAAATCGACAGAACCGACAGATTTAATTCTGTTCAGTTGGATTCGGACGGTTTCGGTAATTTTAGTGAGGGCGGGCATCTGCCTTTAGCCTTCCCGTTAAATAACAGCGATAGGCCTCCAGGGCCTATTAACTTATTCCTCGATCATTTTTGTGGTTGCATTTGACCTTTCAGGTTTATAAAAAATTGAAAACGGTAGACTAGAGCGTTGCTCCTTTGTATTACAGAGGCAACAACCGAGGGTGAGGCAACTTTTTCTGAATTGTTGGTTTTAGGGTTTTGTGTGTTGGGTCATGCAGTTTTTTGTAGGTATAGGAAAATAGATCGAAATTTCCAATTGTGCTTGTTCGTGAATGGAGTTGGAGCAATGTTAGAATATTTTCAATTTTAATTTGAAAGCAATAGGAAAAGAAAATGCTGGAAGGAGTTGTTCATCAGGTGCTACTAGGATATCTTGGGCGATACGTGAAGGATTTTTCAAGGGACCAAGTGAAGGTCACTCTTTGGAACATCGAGGTCGAATTGAAGGACATAGACCTGATTCTCGAAGCCTTTGATTATCTGCAGTTGCCCTTTGCTCTGAAGCAAGGTCGAGTTGGGAGACTCAGCATTAAGGTTCCTTGGAATTTGATTGGAGGTGAACCCATTCTTATTGCTTTGGAAAATGTTTTCTTTTCTGTATCCCCCAGGGATGACCATGAGGTATTTGTTTATTCATCTATCTTCCTCCATTCTTTTGAATTGAAATGAAAAAGAAAAGTCTAATGTAATGGATTCATGAAATGTTATGACAGTGGAGAACGGATGCCATCGAAACAAGAGAACTTGCTGGCAAGAAGGCTAAGCTTGCTGCTGCTGAGCTTGCTAAACTATCACGACGTGTTTGTGGTTAGTCAGTTATTTATCTCTCTTTATTTTTGAATTGCTAAATGAGCAAATTGTAGTATTTTGTGACATTTTAAGTTTAATAGGGGTTATGGATTAATCTGCTTTTGTAAACTTATGCAGATAATAAAGGAGGTTGGTCATTCATTCCCTTTGTTACCACAAAGGTAACTCACTTTTTGAAAACCTTGTTTCTTCCCTCTTTATTCAATATTTGTGCCTATAAATATATTCTTTGATTTCCTCGTATGGTTGTTGTGGATAATTGCTCCCTCTCTTGCCTCCACTCTGACTCTTCATTGTGTTCTACACGCTTGACTATTCGTATGTTTCCTTTTAGGTTCTTGAGAATATCCAAGTGTCCATTAGAAATTTCCATCTCTTGTACAGTGATATGCAATCCAATTCAGTAAGCTTACTTCCTTCTTCTACCTTATGCTTCTTCTACAGTAAACCTTGTGATGTTTTTATTTTCATTTATTATAACTAAGCTGCTGCTTTGCTTAGCTGCTCCTGTTTATGTTGCTCACATTGGTTTGTGTTGTTTGCATGCATTTTAAGATTATTTTTATGTGTTTTGCTATGGCTTCTTTTTGTTGTTTTCCTTTTTAATACTTTATTATCCTTTTTTTTTTGGTGATGCTAACGCTAGAACTTCACCATTTCTAATAAGAAATAGAAATTCCTGAAGATAGAATGTCTACTTGCATGCTAATCATGATCTGTTCTTGGGAAGCAAGTTCACTTAATAAGCCAGGGGGTCAGTGTAGTTTTTCCCTGTGAACTACTTACTTGATCATTTATATAGTGATTTAAAAGGGAACTATTATCATTATGTTTCATCTGACTGCAATAAATGGTAATTGATGATGAAGCAAATGAGGTATAAATTTCCAATAAACTAAGCCTGGGATGTTTATTTGTATATGCATAGGCTGAGTAGAGGCTCAATAGCATATGGATGTTTTGAGAAGTTCCTGTTTTGAACCTTAGAATTGTATGTAATTTCTTTAAGAATTGGCGTTAAATCGTTTTTAGGTTTTAGTTTTAACATTTCTCTTTGCATTATATTATTATGCAACTAATTTGAAGTAAAGTTGTAAACATTTATTTGCTTAAATGTTTTTGCAGGAGCAGGTTATATTTGGTTTAAGATTTTCTAGCTTGACAATATTAAAGCAAAATCTGGTTGGGTAATTTCTTAGGTTTACTCTAATGTTCTTGATCTTCATTTTAATTTTCACATTCACACTCTATCTCTTCCACTTAGGCTGTCTTACTGACTTCCAGAAGTTGGTTTTTTGAAGTTTCTCAGCTTAAATGGCAATGATACTTCTAGCTTGGCTGTGTATGAAATTTACCTTATTATGCATTAATTTGTGGAGCACCAGTAACCAATGGCAAATTGAATTTGCATTTACTTTTCTTCACTTATTTATTCATCGATTTGAAAAAAATAAGTCCAAATATCGATCCTTCTTATCTTCTTGATATGTAATTAGCTTTACTTTCAAATGCATTTTACTTTCTTACCTCCTAATGCAGGTTGAGAATGGGTCAGGTGAGCAAAATTCTGGAAGTTGAAGGTTTAGAAATTTATTGTAGCATCTCCAAGGACGCTGCCAGTGTTTTGAACCTGAGCAAAGCTGAGGATTCTGAACCCTGGTTCAATTCACACTTTGTTGGTGATAAATCTGAACATATGTTAGAGCCAGTCAATGTATCACTTTCTCTTTTGGTATGCAAATTTTATTTGAGCTTTCTAGTTCTTTATCTCAGGATTTATTCCCGTTAGAATTTCATTGTAGTCTCTAAGTAATATAAGCTTTTGCTTGATGACTTTTATACATCTGTGTATGTGCTGAAAAAGAAAAAGTAGTTTGTAGCAAGGCTAGGAAACTGCTTTTAAAACAAATCATAGTTAGATCTTTAATGAAAATTGTTCCTCAGGATATCCTTTGATAACAATACTTCTTATGACATAAGTCACATAACATCTTCTGCTTTTTATCATTCTGTAACTCTCTATGTTTCTCTCCCTGTTCCTTTTTATGCTCGCATCCATCATGTTGGCATGTTGTGAAGCATGTAATCATCTTGAAGGTTCCAAATGGTCCTTATTTCTTTTTCCTGCTTTTCATTAAGTCTTAGTTCTGTTTTTAAGTCTGTTCTGGAATTAGACACCAGATAAATAATTATAGCATGCAACAAGGTGATAAAACAAAAAGGAAAAACTTAATTCTGTTTACTTGAATCGTGGGTGAGATAGGAGTTTAGTGGAATTGTCTTTGATTGATTTTCAAAAGCAGTACATTAATTTTGTAGCATTTGTATATGGTTTCTGTTCCTCTGATGGTAAGGGCAGAATCATTTCAGAGAATTTAAGTTAATAGATAGGTTATGAGTTTAAACATCATGTTCTTATGTCACTGGATATAAGCTCTCACTTTTGGGAGGGTGATTTTTGATTTCTAAGGTCAAAATTTAGTTTAGCCTTGTTGGGTAGAGCTGCTAATGACCATGGCAAGTGCTCACAGGATAAGGTTAGGCAGAGCTTATCATGTGTAAATTTTGAGCTTTGCTTGAGCTCAATTGAATATGAGCTTTGGAAAGATTGCTTGAACTCAGCTTGATAGTAGATTATCAAGTTTTGCCTTGACTTAACTATGCTTATACCCTAACGTTTATATTTTGGCTCTATGCACTGCTTTTAAAACCAAAATGGTCATTAAACCTTGTTTACTGGTTTTGAGAGGTTACTTTTGAAGCCAATAACTCTAACCGCCAAACATTTTCATGAAAAGTAAATGCATCAAATTTAGGTATATACATTCAAATTCAAATTAGGCAATGGAAGTACTGCAAGAGTTTTGAAAAGATAGCGTAGGAAACAACATCTGTAACCTCCAGAAATTTTGTTCAAATTTATTGCAAATGCATGTCAAACAATCAAAGTTTGTGATATCTGACACAAAAGTCCTCAAGGATATTTTACAGGTTCAAAAAAGTTTCACTGTACAAACTATCATTTTATAGAAAGAAGAAATATGATTATTAAATGCTAGCAGAGAAAAGATTGACAGGCTAACATGAATTGTTCTGGGTTTTGCCATCTTTTCTGATTTTGATGTTATGAAACATGACCATGTTATTCGATTTTCTTCTTTGAATCTTAAGGATTCATTTTAGGAAGTTTTGAAATGTGGATATAGGTACATATTTATAGGCATATGTGGTAATTTTCCCCCAAAGGAAAAAGAATTGGGCGCCTGCTTGCAAACCATTTATTGTTTTTAGGTGAAGATGTTGGGTCCTTGCGTGGAGAACTTTTGATGCTTCAGGGGATCTCAACTTGGATATTTCTTTAGAGTTGTATGCCCCTCGTATAGTGTGATAGGAAAGGAGGATTTATTTATTCAACTTGTTACTCTGCTTTCTCCACATTTTGCTCTTACTTCTTAAGCTGGTGATTTTTTTATGCCTTCTTAGTAGCATTGATTTGTGCTTTAAGGTTGCATTATATGATAAAATATCCTGTATGTGCATGGATTTATGTGTCTAGATATACACACATATTAGTTACAAGTTTTCTTTGGTAATATTGTGGACTTTTAAAATTTTCTATCGTACTTTTTTGTTATGCAGGTGAACAGATCAGGAAAACTTAATGATTTGCCACAGTATTCTATCAGTGCTAAAATTACCTGTTTGGTTGGCTTTCCTTTTCACTGATAATTAGTACTTTTTAATTTTGTCGGCCCTTTAGTTTGAATGATATTTGATTTTTAATTTGTGTCCTTAAATTCTTTAAGGTTGTGTCGTTGAATGAGATTCAGTTGCAGCAAATTTTGGTCCTTTCAGACTACTTATACATAAGCCAGTTAAGGGAGAAGTAAGTTTGATTTTTCATTGGCATTATTTCTATTCAAAGCTCATTTCATTTTTTTTCGTTTAATTTCTCATAGTTTTGACTATGACTTGGTTATCCTACTCTGGAAGAAGAATTTTTATTGTTTTTATATTTATAAGTTCAGAGATTTCACTTAGTTTTGACTATGACCTGGTGGTGCAACCATGGGAAAGAACTTTTATTGTTTTCATATTTATAATTTCACGGCATTTCACTTGACAATTTTCTTATTTCATTCACTTGAGCAGAACTATAATTTTAATTCCTTGCTTGTTGAGTTTTTGGTTATAGTAGGAGTTAGGTATATTTGCTCGGACTTGTTTTTTCTTACTTGCTGACTAGTTAGTTTTCTATTTACTTATTTCTAGAAGGATTAGTACTCTAGGAATTGATGTAGATTTTCATTTACTTTGATGGATGAAATTATAAGGATCTATACTATTATTAAAACCCTAACTAATTTGGTGTCATGAGTCTAAGTGATACAAACTTAGTAGGTGAATTTATGTAAAAGCCAAAATAAAATTAAAATAATAAAATGAATTCAGGAATATTTATGTCTTTTTATTTATTTTAATAAAAACACATGTTTTCTTAAAAAAAAAATTCCACTGCTAAAACACTGCTACCACATTTTTACTGCTTAACTTCCCCATCTCTTTTAAAATATATATTTTCTGCAAAACTAACCACCCATTGTCAAGTACCTTATTTTTTTTCCTTTTGAATTGTCATTTACCCACATAGTGGGTTTGTCAAAAACTTAAAATCTAGCATTGCTCTATGCAGACATTGATGTGTATAAACAGTTTCTTTCTTTTTTGCTCCCCTTCTTTATCTCCTTTGTTGCTATAGTGTTCTGCACGGTCAAAAAAAGAAACCTCTTCTATCAAACTATAATCTGCAACCTAAATCAAATTCCTTTCTTATCTTTGAGAACTAAATCTTGCCTTATATTCATATCAGTTCCACTAGCTGAACTCTACCATTCGCTAATTAACCCTGAAATTCTTTTTGCCCAAAATCTTTAGCTACCTTTTCTACCATTTCAACCCTCATTTGATATAAAATCTAAATTGATTCAATCCTAATTCATTTTTAAGCACTACCATTACCATAAATGCTAAAATTTCCATATTTTCATCACTCTCCCTCTTTGTCTCTCTCTGGACTTTTACTTGGACATGCTTCCAAATTTTGTTTTACGTACATGTTGCCTGACTTCTTTTCTAGTTTCATTAGATGCTTCTGAACAATTTTTAGCTTGCCCCTATATGCTTGTTATATCGATTTTTGTGAATAGCTTTTTGGTTGGTTAGTGATGATCGATCGAAAGGAGTCAATACTTGTTTAGGTAATATCCATTTAAGAAAGATGTTATGCTTTGGACTTTTGACATTTGATATTCATTTCAGTATTAAGCATAGAGATAGAACCAATCGGTTGTTTTAGAGCTACTTTCTTTGTGTAGAATTAAGGGGCCATTTGGTGCCTTTCCTTATTTGGTTTGAAGTAATGCCATTGCTGGGTATTATATTGTTGGTAAGATAACATTGCCATGTATCGTAGGCATGGGAAAGTGTTGATTACGATCATGGGAACGTCACATTGACTAGTCTAGGTGATTAGGTACTTTACTAGGAAAGTTATAAGAAATTTTAGAACACCTACCAACTAAAATGAGAAAAACTACACATCTTAACTTTAAGCATCCTTTTAAGAGAATATAAACTTTGTGATCAATTGCTAATGATAAAAATTATTTACAAAAAATTCTTCGTAGTAAAAAGAATTATTTGTACATAATTTTTATTTTTAACAACATAAACATTAAGAATGCTTTGCACTAAAAAGTATTAGTTTCCCTGTTTTTACATAATTTAACTATTCTTTTAAATTAAAAAAATATGAATTAATTGGAGTGAGAATGGCCAAAAAATCTAAAATAAAATCCATATCCTCTCTCCTTCTTCTCTCTTTTGCTGGGTAAACCTCTCTTTCTTGACTTTTCTTGGTTTCAAGGCATTAGAATCCTGGCCAAAAAAACCTGTATTGCCTTATCAATCAAACCTCCAGCAATCTCCAGTCCTTAAAGTTACACTAACCCTTATAAAATTCAATGAAAAGCTCTAAAACCAATGCCAAAGGCAAGCCAGAATTTCAGATAGAAAATGAAAATTTATTTGGTCTTGGCACTAGTCTTTGACATTGGTGTGCTTTTTTTGATATGAAAGGAAATGTAGATGGTAAGTATAGGTGTATGGCTGTGGATGTGAAAAAAAAGATATGGAGAAAAAGGTGGTGGCTAGGTTGTATAGAAAGCTTGAATGGCAATTTTGTCATAAGAAACAACTCTCACTTTCCTTGAACATGGGAAAGTAACTTTACCAACTCCCATAAGAATCACATTCTATCAAAGGCGGCAACTGGGTTAGGGTTGCATCGTTTATGGTCCAAGCTGTTTAGTTTTAAAGTCAAATGAATTTTATTTCTGGTTAATCTTTCGGGTCGTTCAAGTTTAGGTTAGTTTCGGACTTGTGTTAATGTGGATTTTGGTCATTCTTAGTTTCAAGTTGTTGGATTTTTTTTGGTCAAATTGGGTTGGGTTAGGGCAGGTTGGATGGGTTTTTGTGCTCGGATCAACTTTGCCAGCCACTATATTCCATCACTTGATTGGAGGAGATGATCACGGTAAAGTTATTTTTCAAAAATGTGCCATACCAAACATAGCAATCTCCTACTGCTAGTTTAATTCCCAACTTGGTGGCTAGCTTTCCGCATACCAAATGTTAGTTAAGATTCTAAAATCTTTCAGGCATACTTAAGGCTTTTAAATAAACCTTGTATGTTTGGTAGCGCTAAGTAAGGATTAAGTCTAAATTTAAGTTGGTAGCCTACAATTTGGGTTGCTTTTGATCTAAAATTGAGGATCTAAGTTTTCTGGAATTTTATGGCTACACTCGGGCTTATATCTATTAATATAACTCTAATTTTGATTTTTTTGCATTTTATTCTTGTACCGAAAGGTTTTTCCTTTCTCTCTATTTAAAAGATAATTCAATGTTAGTTATTGTTCTCGAAGATCATTTGGAATGAAGTCAATGCACATAATAATTGGGCTTAATTACTAGTAGTTGATTATTTAGACCAGTTTCATTCTTATGTCAAAATTGTAGCTAGCCTTAGTTCCTGACTATTTGGCTTGCCATCATGAAAGAGCTAAAGCAGCTAAGCTTGTTTTGACTTAAATGAAGTAATTTGTGGTTTACCTCTATGAATTCTCTATTGAGAAATGTATGCTACTCATAGCTTTTATGATTTCTTGATCAATGGGTACATCGATTAGCTTTTTCTTTCTTTTGGATGGGCTGCTTCTACTTTTAAAAGTGTTGTTCCTGTTGAATTCTAGGTAAAGAATGGATTAAATAGACTAGAAAGAAGGGATTATAGAGTTTAGAACAAATAGAGAGAATAGTTGTTTTTTTTTTCACACATATCTATTCTGAAAACATTGGTATATATACAGCTGAAACTAAGACTATTCTAGGTAACTAGAGTAATTACAAATCAATTACAAATAAAAAATAATTAAATCAGAA
>JBBYHK010000013.1:3071091-3107449 GCA_038382065.1 Adansonia grandidieri
TGCTTATGATAATAATAAAAAATAACTAGAAAAGATTAAAATAGAAAAATAATTTATATAAAATTAAGCACTTATCATTTTGCTTGTTGAATTATTCAATAGTTGATATCGGTTTTAGGAAGACGAGTTTTTGCCCTGGTAATAGATTATACTTTAGTGTTTCTTGGCCTTTTTTTTTTTTTTTCCAAATAATATCATTTGGCTCATATTGCTGAACTAGAAGTTTATGTATATATGTTATGGTTTATTTGTGGTTAAAGTACTCTAGCGGTCCTTGCACATGGTCAAAATGCTCAAAATATTGAAATAGCCCCTTTATTAACACTATTTTTGGATTGAGAGGAGGGATGGAAAGCTAGGGAAAGTGGGAACCCCTTCCCTCATTTGGTTGCCTTTTCAATTAAAATAGAGGAATGAAAGGAATACCTCCCTTCCCCTTAAATCCATTGTTCCCAATACCCCCGGATTGGGGGAAAGAGAGGCGAAAGGATTTTTGTTTGAAATGACTTTCTTGCCCTCATTATCTTCTTTTATTTTCAAACAAAACCATTTGAAATCTCCAAATTTCACTTTATGTTAATACCTTTGAATTATCTTGTACTTGATATCTACTGCTCATTTGGCTTCTGTGTAACTTAACATGAACTCCTCCTATGGCCTCTACTAAGCATTTCATCTCAGCAACAGCTTTTTTGTTTTGACCTTTTAACAGAAAGCTCTTTGTTTGAATCATGTTTGGGATTCAGTGTAGCGTGCCATCGGTTGCTTTAGTATCTTTTGGGAATGTTGGGAATGTTCTTTCTTACTTAGCTGAGCATTTCAATAGTTTTTGACACTAAGCATGATTTATTTTATTTATTTATTTTTGGTACTTGAGGTTGGTAGGGATTAATCCTTGGGCTTATCACTAGAACTAAGAGTTGAGCATTCTACCAACGGACCAGATGGCTGTTGGATGAGATTTTTAATTGCCCATGCGTTATTTGGTATTTTAATAATTTTTACAAACAAAAATATTAGTTTATTTTAGTTTAAGAAAAATGATTAAGATTGTTAGTAATTAATACAATTTTAGTAATTATTTCCAAAGCTGGTAGTTCTAGATAATTTATTATTGAAGATTTTTGCTCTCCTTGAAGGTTCTATCAATTTTTCTCTCTGCTGTTCTATCTTTCCCCTAATTTCTTCTTTTTGTCTTTAATGTTTTCTTTGATCTCTATTTCCTCTTATTTCCCCATTGTTCTACATGATGTATGATGGATAGATTGAGGGGTTAAACTACTTAAGATTTTAGGTTGTCACCATATTATATTTTATGGACTTAATTGTAATTTTTAAATAGATTTAGGAGTTTTTAAATTATTTAGTCTATTTTATTAACTTGTATTTTGTGTTTTCCCCCAAGTATTAAGGCATTAGGCTTATATTTGGTATTGTGCATTTATTGTAGCAGCTTATTTGAGGGTTTAGGGTTTAGTGTGATAATTACCTATCTTATTTCCAGTTGTAGTAGCTTTGAATTTTGAATTATTGAGATTTGAGAATATTGATATGGGATCCGCCCTCTGCCTCTGTTTTTTGGCCATTCTGTTTCTTGTCCCTCGGTTTGTAGGTTTTCCTGCTCTATTTTTATCTCAGTTTCTTGTATTTCTCCTTATAGCTCTATGTTCGGTTTATTTCTCTTGTTCTATATCGATTACTTTGGGTTCCATAGTGTTATAAAGATCGATGTTAATCATCTTGCAAGTTACGTGTGTATTAGGCGTCAAAATGGTAGGCGCTTTAATGTATCTTCTAGAGCCCATTGGTTATATCCTTGCTTGCTTTGCAACTTGTGACAGAACTATATCCTGTGTGCTTTCTTTCCCATTTAGCTATTTGTGATCTTATTCATTTTATTTTTGTTTCATCTTTCAACTCAAAGTTTCAGTGTTTTTTTCCCCCTCGCACATAGGCTTCCATTTATTTTCATGTAAGTTAAAAGTTGCTCTGTTACTTGCCTATTTCTGACATACATATGTTTTCCTATTTGTTATCAGCCAATTGATGAATCTATAATTCGGGACTTGGAACAAATGGAGAAAGAGTCTGATATTGATGATATTTTAAGTTATAGGTCTGCTGCGGAACATGAGCTGCCGGTATGAATATTTCTGATTAGTAGCTCAAAAATTACATCAGAGTGCTTGCTATATTATTACTGGTTAGATCTCCTGGTTAGTAGCTTTGGGTTATACTTCTACGCTGTTTAATATGTTGATTTTGACTTGAAAATGGTTTTATGGTTTGCTTTGGGCCAAGGCACTGGCAGTTCTCCCAACTTTGTCAATATATATTTGTTGTGCAGGAGGTTTTGTCAAAGTCTTCAACAGTCAATTTCTCTATTGAGAAATCAAGACAAGATGGTCAGTCATCTGGCAAGTCTCGTGGGTGGTTGAATTGGTTGTCCCGTGGTATGCTTGGTGCTGGAGGAACAGATGATTCTAGTCAGTTCTCTGGTGTTGTTTCTGATGAAGCTGTTCAGGTACTTCTTGTCCAAGTTGTATGTAGTTCAATGAAAATGCTTTAGGTCAGAAAGCTTAGAGCTTTCCCTATTTTTTACAGGATATATACGAGGCAACTAGGTTCTATCCTCCAGTTTTGACTGGAGTTGATGCTGATACCAATGATAGGATCTATACACGGGTAGTCGATTTCAGCATAGATGAAATTTCTGCAACAATACGGAGCATGTATGTTAGCTTACCTTAAAGCTTCTTTTGGGTCAACAATAAATTGTTGATTTCACGTTAGCATGAAGATTTATTCATTTTAATTTGTTGCATATATTCGAGCACGAGAATTTGATGTTACTTCCTTTGTCCTTTTTAAAATTTGTACATTTGGATGGCATTCTATTAAGCATCATATTATCCTATAACAATTCCTGTTTGTTAAGATCCAGGCATATTATTTAAGCTACATCTGATAGAAAAGGAGATCCCATTTCATTCTTTTATTGCAAAGAAGCATGCTGGCATTAACCTCTTTTTGTATCAGCTATTGTTGTTCTATGGTTATCTTATTCATGTTTTTCATATACATCATCCTCATTTTCTGGGAATAAATTTAACCTTTGATATGACATTTGGCATATGCAAATTGTATGGTTGTTTCTTTCTTTATTCTTTTCATAGATATCCTCCGCTTTGTGTGATCTCTTTTCAGTTCCTGGGAATAACAATATCATGTACAACATCTATGACATACGGTGTAGTTTATTTTTTCTATGTTTTAATGTCTTTGCTTATTTTGGAAGATCTTGCTTTTCAGAAATAGCATGTTTATCTGCTCGGAATAATTTCAGTGTTGCATGAAGCACAGGTGATTTACGTAGCTGTTTCCCATAGAGATTGCAAATTCTTTGGCATAAAAAATTGGAAAGCTAGTAACTATGCTTAAACATCATCTGATTTTCTTTAATTTCAAGCATATCCATCTATTTAGGCCTTTGGCAATGGAAATAGGTGTTGAAACAAATTGAGAAGCAAATGTCACATAAAAGCCAAAGTAATACCTGATGAAGTAATTTTAGGATGGTTTTCATTTTGTGGAAGGGCTTTAAATTCTAAAAAAGCATCTATCTTATTTGCCTACAAAGTATAAGAATTTCAAAATGTCTAGATATTTGACCATGTATTTGTTGACCTATCTGAAACAGCCTTGATTTAACAATACTTTTGTCTGATATGCTTTCCCTCTCCCAAAATAATGGAATACAGATAACTAGACCATCTTAACCAAAAATAGAGGTCAATCTTCCAGAACTGAGATCATCACCTCGAAATCATCATTAGTCCGCATCATTACTGTCATCATCCCTATTTGTATTTTTTTTTCTCATTCCTACTTTCTCATTTTTTATTGTTAATTCTTGGAAAATTCTACTACAGTTTTATTAATCCTTTAGTGTAGTGATGAGTAATTTGTATGACTTGGTATTTGTGGTTGAGATGGAAAATTCTAGCTATAATTGGGGGCATTTTGGTAATGGACTGGGCAACTGCTAATTTCTCTTGTGAAATTGCCGTTGTTTTATTCGAACACTGTGTTTAAAAAGCAACATTTCAAATTGCATAATTTGTTATTTGATATACTGCTTTGATATACTGCTTTCAAATTAAGTATAATTTTGAAAATTTTCATCTAAGCAAAGGCCATGCCTCAAGGGGAGTGGAAAAGAAAATAACCAAGTGGTGGTGTGACAATCGTAGAGAATAAGCATGGCAAATTCTATTACAAGCTTATACAGCATCATTGAGGGACAAGAACTTCATGCAAGACCAATGTAACTTAAGAAAACTTATAAAGAAGAGTCAATGAATTAGATGGCAGACATTAATATTAAAAAGTACAAGGCTGCAATTTCAAATTCTTGAGTGTTGAAAGAAGTAAAACTGTAAAGAAAATACTTTCAGCTTCGCCTGTATCATTAGGACCGTGCCTGGGTAGAACAGTGAGTGGGTAATAACCTTTTCCTGCTTGCTGTGTTTTGCTACTTTTTTTCTTTAAAAGGAAACATGCTTTAATATCTAAACTACCTAACCTGAATACCTCACTAGAATTGTAGGAACCACAGTGCTATTTTCAGCTATCAAAGTTTCCATGCCCTGCTATTCCCATATATTTTCACCTATATTAGTTAAACGTTTCTTTCTTCTTTTGATGTTGCATTATATGTAGCTTATGTCATCCGCTAAGCATTGAATCAAGTAGCGGTTTTGTGCATGTTTGTTATTAATATCATTATTATTTTGTTCTGGTCCATGCATAGTTAAATGGTCATTTTGTTACTTTGCCTTTGTAGGAATTTATGTCAAGCAATTGCTAAGTTGAATCTCCATGACGTAGTTATCAAGTGCAACCTTCAGGAAGAATTGGTAACTGTGCTTGCTTTTGTTAAGTCAGGAGAGATGGTTAATGCAAGCAATGAGCAAGTGATTCGATTAATGGTAAGGTTTTCTATTGCTCCGTGCTAAATGGTATGCAATACGGTTGTTGACCTGGCCTTGCACCCCAGTTCAGCTCTACCAATAATCTGCTGGATTAAAATGGTGCCTATTTTTAGTTAAAAAGGGAGTCCCTAGGTGTCTGGGTCTAGGTTAAGGTATTATATAAATGGTAAGAAACCTATTTGTGCGGTTAGTGAAGCTGCTAAATGGTTTTTTATGCCATAGAAATAGTGCAAATTGTTAGCAAAGTTCCACTAAGTCTGCTGGCTCTTGTTAAGGGTATATGTAGTTTCGAATTGGCTGCTTTCTATGAGATATGATGAACAGATACTAGGATTTTATGTGGCAGAATCTGCAATTTAGACAGTGGTTGAAGTATGAATTTGGTCCTTTTATTATCTAAATTTGATGGTTTTAGCGCCACTATTCCTATTTTAATAAATTTAATCCCTGCACTTCTATTAACATCATTAAAGGCAAGATATTAATAACGTTATGAAATAAATTTTTAATGAGTGCAGGGATTACACTCATTAAACTTGAGGTAGAGGGGCTAAAACTGCCAAATTGAGATATTAAAAGGTCCAACATTGAACTTCAGACCTTGAGACATCTTGCATGACATTCTGAACCAAAGCTATCACTTTTCTACCACCCTCCCTCCTATTTTTTTTTTTTTTTTTAAAAGGAAGCAAAACTTGCTGAACTCAAATATTTTTCTCCATAAAACCATCTGAATTTCCACATCCCAAAAGCACTTGTTAAGAGAGACATATTTGAAATGACATTGTTACTGTCAGAGAAACCCCATCTAAGTTATAAGATAGTGTTAATGGAACGCATCTTGGGGTTTTGTTTTCAGACAGAGAGGATAATTCCGTTCAATGATAACAATATTGAAGAGTTTCTTTTGCATCTAACTAATATTCATATTTAATTCTTTATTTGTATGTTTTCAGTCCTGTATGGAGAAAAATTTTGTGGAAGATCTGCCCTTATGCAGGGTTCAGGCAGAATTGTCTCCGAAGCGAGATGTTGAATTGTCGGTGAATGTAATTTTATGCCCTTCTTTTCGGTGCTATATGGAAAGCCTTTTCTACTTGATAGTATAAAAATTGTTTACATAATTTTTAATGATATTATTTTATTTACAAGTGTTTTTTTTTCATATGACTTCTACACTCAGGTCATGCTTCAGTCGCTTGAAGTTGCTTATGAAACAACATTTTTTCGTGATTTCATAGAATTTTTCACTGTTATCAAATACTTTGAATTTCAGCATGAAAGGGTAAGAAAAAAATTATATCAATCACGCTGCCTCTTCCTATTCAGTCAGTCTTATTGCTTCTGCTGGCATATTTAGTATGCATCATTCCTGTTTAAACACTCTCAATTGCTGCAGATGTCTTGTGCAATTATTGCTTTTTTGTTTTTCCTTTTTTTTTTTTTCCAATTGGGTTTAATTAAGGCATGATTCCTTAGGTACCTATAGGTTTTCTAGACTTCTAATCTCTTAAGCTGTTTGCCCATGTGAAATAGCGTGTCTAAGACTTTTATATCATCTAAATCATCTAACATGTCCAGTAAAACTGATGATGCTTAGAGAATAATGCATTTCAAGTTCTCTTTTAGATTGTATTCCAATTTTTCAGATTCACAATTTGTTGAATATTAATTAAGATATATACATATATATATATATATATATATATCTGGGGGCTTCCTTTGTGGTATTTTGGTGTATGTTGGCAATTTATTGTGGTTCTAGTCCTTTCATATGGTAGCAGTATGAAAAATCTCTTGGTATATAAAAAGCAAGATATCTATTTCTATGGTATGTCAAAAGTTAGATTTGTAAGTCGGTTCTTACTTGCACTGGTTCCACCACTGCCTGCTAGTTCTAGTGACTGTACAAAAGAATGAACTTGAGGAATGATCTTGGAAGTCTTTTTATAGGTACCATCTTTGATCTCATAGGAATAGTAGGGGGAAAAAAACAAAGTACGTTGGTATCCTTTTCAATCTAAAAGCAAACCGTTTGATTTAATAATGCTTTATGGAGTACTGTGACTCACTATAACAAACCAATGGAGACTGACCCATTGTGCCATAAAATAATGAAATTGTGTATCCTGTTCCCAGTTTCGTACCACGTGGTAACTATGGTTTAGGCATTGATCACATAAAGTGAGATCAGGTTTGTAACTAGAATGTTCCTGTGTCATTGATGGATGCTTAAATTTGTTTATCTGCCAATTTTCAAAGTTGAAGAGTCTAATGCATGAACTTGCTATTTAGGTTGGCTTCTAAAATTTACAGGTGAAAATGTTCCTTCAGTTATTCAACTATAGAATAATTAAAATAACATCTTTCCCTGTTTTTCTATTTGAAAGTTGTGAGGACAGGGGTAGCATGCAAGTAATACTAAGTACTTAACCTAGTGCAGGTTTTGTCGTCACTTAATGGAATTGAAGATGTTAAGTCTCGATTGCTAGCAAAAGCTGAGTAAGTTCTTTTGGTACTTGGTGTACTGGTTAATGTTGGTGAAATTTTCTTATGATTCAAACGGTACATGTCGTAGACACGGACAGTTCTAGTTGTTTATTTATATTTTGCAGATGCATCCTATCGAGTCATAAGAAGATGTCGTGGGATGTTAATATCACCAACATTACAATAAGTGTTCCCTCCGGGAATGCGGTTTCAGAAGAGTTTAACATGGTAACTGCATTGTTTAATGTGTTTATTAGGACGTTCACATTGTTAATATTGCATATTAAAGTTCAATTTCTGATCCATTGTGTGTTTGCCAGGTTTTTGGCTTGGGATCTCTTGTTTTTGCTTCTAGAACTGAGTTAGACACTCTCAGTTCAAGTATTGATGGACAATCATTTATCCAGAAGAACTTAGTCGATTCTTCATCCACCTCTGATTGGTTAACAAGTTTTCAGCTTCAAGATCTTTATAATCACTTTGAGACCAAACTAGTTGATTTTGAGGTCAGGTGTCTTGTTCTTGTTAGATACTTTATTCTATATTTTTGTTACTCTATTTCCGATAATAGCAACTTATATGAGCAGGTGAAGCTGGTGAAGCCTAATTATCCCCACGCTATCTCAATTGTGAAAAAGTTTTGTGCCCGTATTACTTTTGCATCTTGCATTATTCCTGATGAATCAAGACTGAAACAATTGGAGGTAATTAGATTGAATCTTGTAGAATGTAGATCTATGGTTATCAGGTGCTAAAACAATGTGCTTTTATGTTGACTGATTGGAATGCTGAAAGTGTTCTTGTTTCTGTTGTTTCATTTTTTTCTCGTTGCACTTCTGTTTATTCTGAAAGTGAATATTCCTCTGTAGCCAGTCTCTTCCCTCCACTGACTCCGAATTTTTTTCTTTCTTTATATATGTAAATAGTATAGGTCAACGCATACATTCAGTTAGGTATAACTAAATTGTTAAAGTTAGCATTTGGGTTTCAGAGAGAAGTTTTGGGTATTTCTTCAGATTGAGGCCCTTTTCTGCTGCAATAAGCATTAACTTGTTATGTTATCTTATACTTTGACTGGAGATAGTAAGGGACTTTTTGTGTCGATATACTTCTCTTGTGTGGTGACATTTTGAAGAGAGGGAAGATCTTATCTTATTCTGATATCCCTTTGGTTCTGTAGCATCATGGAATTACATGGCAAAATACTCTTGGTTTTAAGTCCTCTTTCTAATTCATCTTTTTCGCAGATACCTCTCTTTTCCCCTTTATGTTACTCCCATGGTCTCATGCAGTGGTATTAAAAGAATGGAAAATTGAAAGAATATTCCATGCCCCCTTTGCATTTCAATTTTAAAACGGCATAGGGATATACATATGAACTCACATGCTAAAGTTCGTAAAATTTTTTTTTCTTGGTGTCTGAAGTCTTGTTTTTTCTTGGTGTCTGAAGTCTTGTTTTTATTATCATCTGAATTAAGTCCTTGTCTCTCTATAGTTGTATTATGTGGTGAAATCAAAATAAAGAGGAGTGAAAGAATGTTTTGTTAGAATTTGTTATTATTATTAAGTTTATTCTATGTAATACTTGAATACATGCATGTTTTTGAACAAGGTGCTTCCTTCGTCGTAAAGGATGAATAAAGCAATAACTGTACACATGTTATCACATACAACAATGTATCTCATGAAGATCTTTGTAACTGTAACCTTCCTTTATTCCTTAAAATCTCTAGTTTTTCCCCACTTGCCTAAAACTCATTGAACCATTCTTGAGTAACTATCTTTGCTGCGGACTTATCTGAATAATTTGTATTGGAGATGCAAAGGATCATGTGACTTGGATATGAGCAGATTTTATGGGAAATATGCCTCTTTTTTGGTTGCTTCCCCCTTTTCCCTTTCTTTTGCAATTATGCCATTTTATGTTACTGGAGGATTAAGCTTCCTATGGCAAAAGTTCTATACCTGGGAGTGTTTAAGTTTCTGTCTTTTTTAGTTGGATTTGCATGTGTAAATAAGATATCTTGCTCTAGGATTTTCCTTTTGAGCAGCATTCTTGATTGCAGGTTTATGTTGCTGTAGGATCGCTTGATGCAAACTTTTCTCAATCAATATACGAGTCAGTTGTTGCACTGATAGTGCTTCTTAATGTACAATGTTCAAGATCTGAATCTATCATGCTGGAAAACCCAAATTCACTTCATAATGCATCAAGTCACCCAGGGGCTCCTCATTTTGGTTTCAGTCTAACTGCAAACATCAAATCAGTCAATTTTCTTGTTGATCTTGGAAATGATGGAGAAAATAGCTCTTCCATCACGTTTGTTCTAAAAAATCTAGATGTGTGGTATGTTGCTGACTGTTAATTTTCTTCTTAAATATGCAGATGTACTTTTCTTTCACCTGCTTGTGGACATAACTAGTAGTGTCTGAAATTAAGCTACAGGTGCTTTGCAAATTGCATACGTGTGTCATATGAAATTCTTTCTAAAAATTTTGTTAATATATCAATTAGCTATGAATATTACTTTCAAATCTTCTTTACTGAATGCTAGGTCAGTGCATACGTTTTTATCTGGAAATCAAATTTCTTACAATTGTAGGTATTCTCTCCTCGAGTATGAGAGGTGCTGGGTCGGTTTGGAAGCAATGGTGGTTACTGCACATACATTGGATGGGGAACATGTTTTATGCTCGTTCAAGGATCTTTATCCCTCAAATAATGCAAATTGGGATGGAATGGCCATTATGCTTGGTAGTGCAAGTGATAACCTTTGTGACAAGAATAAATCTACCAAGGATTGTTTTCTTTTATATTATGAAGCTCTTGGGAATAGAGATTTCGCAAGTCACAAGTTCACAGTATACTTGAATGATGTTGACCTCCATTGCTATCCATATATATTTGGATTGTTGGTTGGGTTTTATGATAGAATATGTTCATCTAGTCCATTTACTGGAGCTGAGAATTCTTTTGGCTGCACTTCTGAAGCTAAAAGTACAAAAAATATGCCAGGTTTTCAGTTCCAAAGATTTGGTTTCTCAAATTACTCTGAAATAGGATCATCTGATCATGCAAGCATATCTTTGGATTGTTTTCCATTTGTTACAATACATAATTCAGGTTCCATCAGTAGTCTAGAGAGTTCACTTCGTTTTTCTGTTCCTGACTGGAGGAGGCTATTGAATTTAAGAGAGAACAAGTTTAGAAGCCCAAATTGCAGTTTGAAGAAGGGATCTAACCCTTTTCATACCTCCCAGTTAAAATCCACAATGGGAATGGTTGCGCTTCCTGTGTCAGGGAGTTCTGATGCAAATTTATATGCTATTGACATCAATCTCTCAGGAGTTACACTGCATTTCCATGATTCATCTTGTATTGTTGGAACAATAATGCTGCCAACCTCAAAATCTTCCCTTAGCATTAATGGTGATTGTATGGATCTGGTCTCTTCTTCTGAGGGGGTGATTCTCACATCATCATGGTGGACCAATAATTTGCATGACTTTTTGTGGGGTCCTTCATCACCAAACCTTTCTCCAATATTAAATATACGTGTGAAGAAAGTGAGTTCTGGATCACTAAGTTCGCAGCTTGAAGTTAGCTTTGGAATTCAGCATACATGTTGTGTTCTACCATTGCATTACTTGGCCATCATAATTGGTTACTTTTCACTGCATGACTGGAGTTCAAATTCAAGTGTGCAGCCTGTAAGCAAAAATATTGAGTATATGGGTGGCCAAATTGAGAGCGCTATCATTTATAAATTTGAGGTTCTGGATTCCACTTTGGTTTTGCCCATAGAAAGTGATGACCATCAGTTTCTGAAGACAGATATTCAACAGTTATATGGTAGTTTTATCAATGATTGTGCTTTGAGTGATGTGCTGAAGGACATTCCTCCTGAATATGTGGTTCCAGAAAATAAAGTTGCAAGAACAAACAATTGTCTGAATATTTTTGGACGAGATTTGTCCCTATCATTGTTGTTGTTTGAGGATGATTGCTTGACACTTACTCCAGGTACCAAACCCATAAATTTCCCTTTGATAGCGCCATTCAGTGCTGATGTTTGGATCAGAATACCTAGCGAATTGGAATCCCTTTCTACAAAATCTTATGGTTCCACATGTATCATGTCAAGAATCGGTGTTTGTCAAGTTTTTATTGATGGTATGATCAATTAATCTCTCTTGGTAACTTTAGAATAATACTCATTGCTTTTATTATTATTTTCCATTGAAATGTATGATTCATCTATTCTAGGCCTTTTTGACAGATTTTTACTTAATTGGTGGATTTGAAGCGTTATTGGAAATCATAGACCAGTTTTCCTTTGTTCAGGATGAATCAAAAAGTTACACATCTGATGTTTTACAGTTTCTACAGTCAAGGAAATTGCGAAAGGAAAATAGGGCAGTTTCACTTGTAGATTCTTCCATAACCTTTTCTGAAGTCAGATGTCATGTTGAATCACTTGCAATACAATTGAATCGCTTGGGGAAGGGCTTACTTGAACCAGTTGCTAAAGCTGAAATGAACTTTATTTGCTCCATGTCGGTGATAAATGGGAAACCTATAAACTTGGATTTAAGTTTTTTCTCTTTAGCATTATGTTCATTGCCAAATTCGGTTATACTAGCACGCTGTTCTGATACTTGCTCAACATCATCCGTTCTTGACTTGTCTTTCTCAAAATTTGATCCATGTCAAAGTGATGTCTATATTTGTCTTCCTTCTCTTGATTTCTGGCTACAATGTTCTGACTGGACTGAGGTCCTTGACCTGCTCGAGTCTTATGGGAAAAAACTTGCCAAAACTGCAAAGTTAGATTCATTGTCAAGGAGTTCAGCTGTGAATATGATTCGTCCAGTTCATAATATATCAGCACCTGTTCCTGAAATTTCTGATAAAAAGTCAGGTGCCTCAGCTTATAATGTGCCACCGAGCATGATGCAGGAAACAGTTGTCCTTATTCTTAGGTCTGAAAATATTGGCATTAGGGTTTATTTTCCATTACATGTCATTGATGAAGCATTTACTGAGGAGGGCCTGCAGAATGTTTCTTCTACTGGTATTGATAGGAGTTGTAAACTTTTGACATTTATGACACATGGCAAAAGTAGTGAACTAATTATTTCTGGTAAAAAGGTAAAGTTCAAGTGCATTTTGGAAAAAACAAGTGGTGCTGTGGGTTTTCAAGGCGATGAATATGTCAATTCTTGGCCACTCTTCGAGATATTTCAAGTTAATGTGGATACTGAGATATGCAATATTCAGGAAAAGCCAGTACATGCCAATCTGGGGTTTCAATGTGACCAGCTAGACTTATGGCTATCACATCAAATATTCTTTTTCTTGCATGATGTAAAGTTTGATGTTCCTGGATCAAGATCTCAGTTTAACTTCGGAAGTATGGAGTTTGAGATCCAGCTAAGGAAGGGCTCTCTCATGCTGTCTGATGGAAGGGTATTTTTACTACTTTATTCGCTGGACCTTAATATTTTAGCTAGAACTTGACAAGAGTTAATTAGTGTTATTGCTTATGATCTCTTTGGTATTGCATTTTGCTTTTGTTGAGTGCATGTGTGTGGTATTTGTGCTTCACAAATTGTTAACTGTTTAGTAATTCACTTGGGTTGACTTGGTGAATAAATTTGCCTTCTATATATGGAGTTTCCATGATGTGTTAGATGTGAAGATTGGATCTGGTGTGGGGAAACTAAGGATCACAATGTTCTAATTTTTAGTTTTTACTTATTTTGTAAAACTCTCTTCTTCCACAAGTGGATGTGTGAGCGAGAGAAAGGCATGATATTCTTCTTTCCAATGGCATGTTATGAAGACAATGTGATTGTTTGGCTGCTTCTCACAATTTGTAGCTATCGAAATAAATTATGTATTGCCACTACGCGGTTATCTCTACATGCTTTATTTGCTTTTCTGTTTAATTAAATTTCTATGTGCTATCCATCAAAAATAGAATACCATTTTATGTGGTCGAGTTGCCTATAGCATACCACTTCATGTTTTATCTTCTGTTCCTTCACTTTAATACATATATTTGCCTTTTATTTTTTTTTTTTTCAGTGGAGTTGTAGTGGACCTCTTTTAGAAGTTCTTCTGAAGAACCTCCTCTTCCGTGCTAACATGACTCAAAACAGCATGGAAAGTGCAGCTGCATGTGATATCCAAGTGAATTACAATAACATTCACAAGGTATATTGGCATATAGTATACATTGCTGTTTATTTTTAACTTTACATGACTTTTTCTCCTAGTTGTTCTGTTTGCATTTGTTGTAGGTCTTTTGGGAGCCTTTTCTCGAGCCTTGGAAGTTTGAGATGGAGATAATTAGAAAACAAGAGCTGAATGCTCTGCTAGACAACTCCTTTATTACAGATGTACATCTCGTATCAACAGGACAGCTTAACTTCAACATTACAGAACCCTTAATTGAGGTACATGGTGATCTTTCCTTTTTTATGTTTCTAATGGTTGCATGATCACCTGTCAGATAAGTAACTTAGGTGCTAGGATGAGATATGACATGGGGGATGAATGGAAGAGAGTGGGAGAAAGGAAAGGTATAGGGGATATCAGGGGGAAGAGGGGAAGGAGCAGAGGAATTAGAAGAGAAGAAACCGGGGTAAAGTAGAGCATTCTGATACAAGGGAGACTATCTGATCGCATCTATACTCAATTCATACTTAATATTGGTTGCCGAAACTCAATTAGGCCAAAATGTGGATATAGTCTTTCTACAATGATTTCAAGATTTATACGACCCTTATATTTTTACAATTTGGAATTTTTGTCCAATCGATAATAGAGTTAATTTTCCTTCATTAAGTTTGCTGATATAGAAGTTGACCTGATAATGTGGCGTTGACTTAACATATGTGGTGAGCTTTTTTGCTGGTGGTTTGGGGTTCTGTTGATGTGGATTTTCCTAGTCCATGTGGCCAAGATGTGGGATTGCATGGGGGGAATGGGTTTTGATGGCATTGACAATGCTAATGTGGCATCCGCCTATGCTTAGCTGGAATTTTTTAAAATTTAAAATGCCATGTGGCTTTTTTTGGTGGCCATTTGGCATGTGTTGGATTGGTTCCAGTAGAAAACAAACACGCAATACTGGTATGACATGACATGATACAATGACATGAAAATTTCTAAATAATTAGGACAAGGGTACAACAGGACTCAGCAAGGATTTTTTTTATAATATACAATAAAAATGTAAAATTAATGCTTTCCAATCGAATATTAACATGCAAATAACTTTTCAATTTCATAAATTAGTTATGAATTTAAAAACTGAAACCTTAAAAATCCATTAGGAGAAAATAGCTCAAACTCAAGATCGTAAGGCCTAAATTATCATGCTCTAAATTACTCAACAAAGAGAATTATTTTCATACTTGTCTCCATTGTTGTCAAGGGTGCAAGCCACACTCTAGGCAATAGAAACTTAATATTGCCCAGTGTTGTGGAACCCTTATATTGTCTCAAGAACAAGGTACAAAAAGAGCGTTCGCCTTGAGTCAAGTAAGATGCGATATGTAATGTGTGTGTGTGTGTGTATAATAAGCTTAATATATATATATATATATATATATGATAATAAACTCTAAAGAGTGGTCTGCAAAATAGGCATTTTTTTGTTGGCCAATATGCATGATTTCCTTATGGTCTCATGTTTGTTGTTAACTCAAATATTGAGAAGTAGAGAGTTTGATACTATCTCCTTTCTTACTACTAAAGTTACATCTAATGAAAAAAAAATGTTAAAAATAAAAGAAATTAAAGAGAACTTTGATTAGGCATTTTTTTTTTTAATTTTTAAATTTTGCCTTTTATGCCCATCATCTTAAAAGAAAAGTGTACCTAGGTGCACCAAGCGCATGCTTTTTGATCAAATATGTCTTTACTCGAAAGGGTCCAAGGTTTTTTTGTTGTCTAGTGCTAAGGCGCAAGGCATAGGCGTGCCAGGCGCCTTGACAACATTGATATTGGCTGAGATGCAAGACATATAAAAAAATACTTGCCTAAGTGAAGCGAGGCTTAATATGTATATATGTGTATTCTAGTATGTATCTATATAAGAAAAATAAGCTTAAAATATATTAGTATGATAATAAATTCTAAAATGTTGTCCAGTTTATTTTACAAAACATTCAAAATTTTCTGTCTTTTGTTGGCCAATATGCATGATTTCCTTATGGTCCTATGTTTCTTGTCGAATATGCAAATGGTGAGAAGTAGAGAATTTGATATTATCTCCTATCTTACTGGTAAAGGTTTAGTTAATGAAAAAGATTAAAATTAAAAGAAATTAAAGAGAATTTCAATCAGGTGGGCTTTTTTTTTTTGGCATGTATAGCCTTACAGAAAGCTTGCCTAGGTGCACCAAGCATGCATTTGATCAAATGCACCTTGCCCGAAAAGGTCTGAGGCGCTTTTGTTGACTAGCGCTAAGGTACAATGCTAGGCGCAAGCCTTAACAACACTGCTTGCCTCATTTTATGCCATCTCTGTCTTATTTCACTCTTTTTCTCAATCCTTGTAAGATATTTGGTTTGATATTTGCTTTCTACTCCCATTCTTTCTAGCATTAAGTCTCCTTCTTGTTGTTTCTCTCCGTTTTTTTATTTATTTTATGAATTTCAAGTATTTGAATTTCTTAGGATATGGGCTTTAACTTATTGTTATTGTTAATTCCATATTTCGGGGAAAACTGCCAAAAAAAAAAAAAAAAACCTTCATCGTGTGCCCAACCACATTGGAACTTGTTTAACTTTGTCTAGTCATGTCTTGACCGTGGTTTGATCATGTCAGATTTTATTTTTGACATGTCCTGACATTTTCAACATGTGTCTAACACTTGGACATTCCCTTTATAGAAGTGTATGTGCTTCATCTTTTTTCCTATTTTACTCTAATCCTATTTATAATATTATATTAAATTTAAATTTGGTACGAAACTAAAATTCTTATACAAAGAAAACAGTTAAATTAGCCCAAAATCCAAACTCAAGTTTCATTACAGCCTCTCTTTCCAGAACAAAAAAGAAAAAAAAAGGGTAAAAAAAATTGCAGCCATGGTTGCCGGATCTGGTGTAGGTGAACAGATTGGTGGCTATTCTGGTTCTTACCCCCTTCTAACATTAGGAAACTTCGCAGCATTCTGCATTATGGATGGCAACAGAGCATCTTCCAGAATTTCATTTTCGTAAAACAACTGTTGAACAAAATTGTAGAAATGACCGTGACAAAGGAAGGCTTTTCAGGAAAATCTGGACTGTTGGATGTGAAGAGCACTTGGGTAGTTTTTGGAGATAATTCGGTGACTGTGGGTGGTGGCCGGAATGGCAGCCTGATGTTGGGATCTGGGTTCTGGGGTGGCTCACTGGGATATTTAAGTTTAGGGAGAGAAAGAGGACGGGGAAATGAAGTAAGAAAAAGGAAAAAGGGTTTTATTTTTTCTACCAACTAATTCTTGGATTAAAAAAAAAGGTTCGTAGGAAAAAACAAAAAAGCCACATGGATAAGAAAAAAAATTCCGCATCATCAGCTGCCCAAATAAATTCATCCTGCCTTTGCCATGTCGGCATGGCCAATGCCACACCAGCAAGTCAAATGTCCATGTCAGGGAACTTAAAGGTGGAAAATAAACTTTGTTACTGATTGGACCGGAATACCAAATCCTGAAAAGTTGTAGTAAAATTTTATGAATCATTGCAGAGGGGCTAAATCCGCATTGTGGCCTAAGTGCAAGGACTGATAGCACAATTTGAGCTAATCAAAATCTGGATAAATTATACGTAGAGTACAACGAGACCATAATATATATTGAAATCAGTAAAACTAAGTACCAACAATCGTTTAATCCTTTAATTAGCACATTATTGTTCTTAATCATTTGGACATTATTGTTCACATATCACTTGAAGGTGCAAGTTGTGAATCTTAAAATCGCATAAAAGAGGTTTTCTTGTGAAGCATTGTAAATAAGTGAATCATTGTCATTCAAAGGGAATAGCTAAACTGGTAGTTGTAATAAATATTGTTCATCTTTGGAATTCTATTGCTGTTCATGGTTGCACACCACATCAAATTTATTCAGATCTTTTAATTACATTTATAATTACCTTGGTTGCTTAAGATTAATAGACAGTTTTCTCTGGGTGCAGTCTCTTTCTTATGATATCGTTGCCAGACTAATCTCATTGTTCGCTTTATCATGTGTAGATTTTTACTGTTATTTTATTATATCACTTTTCTTACTTTGAAAAAAAAAAAAAATTCAAAGACTGTTCTCAGGACAATTGAAATGGTTAAGGATGCCTGGGGATTCTCGGAACATGATCCTTCTGAAAAGCAAAGATTTCTAGATTCTCAGCTCACTGAAAATATATCAGAAGGAAGATATGCTCCCTATATACTTCAAAACCTGACTTCTTCACCTCTAGAATATCATGTTTATCAAGGACTGGCTGATTCTGATCAGTTTGATATCACAAAAGAGAAAGATGGAAAAATTGTGCAAGCTGGTGCTTCTGTTCCAATTTATCTTAACGATATTCCTGTGCAACAACTTTTTCATTATGGGCCTAGTCATTCTTCTGACAATCTCAGTGAGAGGCAATCAAATGGAGTGGCTCATCATTTGATGACTATTCAGTTCGATGGCATGTCTGTGCCTTCTGCTCCTGTTTCAATGGATCTTGTTGGACTTACATATTTTGAGGTTGATTTTTCAAATAATTCACAATACAACGTAAACCTGAAAGAAAATGGTGCAGCTGGTGCCAAGAATGGTTTTGTAGTCCCTGTTGTGTTTGATGTTTCAATGCATCGATATAGCAAGCTAATACGATTGTACTCAACAGTATGTATATGTGCATATATTGAAAAGAGTTTTTGATTTTCAGTTGTTTGTTAGCTTCTTCTAATTCCTCTTAATTTCAGGTGATAATCCTAAATGCTACTTCAATTCCATTGGAACTACGGTTTGATATTCCATTTGGTATTTCACCGAAGGTGTGGACGAATCTATTGTTCGATTCCTATAAATTTCATTGTTTATTTATGCACGTCTTCATCTCTTTGTTATGTCTTTGTGCTGATTATTCCAGATTCTAGACCCAGTATATCCTGGTCAAGAATTTCCGCTGCCTCTCCATTTGGCTGAAGCTGGTCGGATGAGGTGGCGTCCACTTGGGAATTCTTACCTGTGGAGTGAAGTGCACAACCTCTCTGATCTTCTATCCTTGGAAGGGAAAATTGGATTTCTCAGGTCTTTTGTATGTTATCCATCTCATCCAAGCAGTGACCCATTCCGTTGCTGCCTATCACTTCAGCATATTAGCATACCTGCAGCTGACAGGCTAAAGAAGGGCTCAGTGAGTCATGTTGATGATACTCTGAGCCAGTCAATCCAAAGTAGCAATAAAAATATAAAATGTCTGGACAAGTCAAAACATCGATATATTCATCAAATGACTTTAAGCGCTCCGTTAGTCATATTTAACTATCTTCCTGAGGCAATATCATTGAAGATTGAAAGTGGTGGAATTACTCGTACTGCATTGCTTTCAAAGGTTTGTTTTCATTGTTCTACCATGAAAAATGTGGTGTCGTGCATCTCTTAACTCACTAGGATTTGGTGCTCTGAGCTAATGTTAAATCATGCACCTATCTTTTCAGGTAGTGACTTTATTTCATCATATTGATCTATCACATGACCTGACAGTGGAGTTCAATATTCATGGATATAGACCTTCAGTTATTAAGTTTCCGCGCACAGAAACATTCAGTACCACTGCTAAGTTCAGTGGAACAAAGTTCTGTCAGTCTGAAACCATTGTCTTTGACCCTGATATTTGTAATGGTAATTTATATCTATTGGTTTCCTACATTACTATAATTTCAACTAATTCTTTTCATAGTATATCTGTTACTTTTTTGTTCTAGGCCCAATACATGTAACTGTGGAAAAGATGATGGATGCATTCTCCGGTGCTCGAGAACTCTTCATCTTTGTTCCCTTTCTGTTATATAATTGCACAGCATTCCCACTTAATATTACGGAGTTTACCAATGAGATGGATAGAACTGTCTGTACTTTACCTTCCTGCTACAATAAAGTTGATAATGAGCTGTTTCAAGGCACCAGAGATGGTCTGAGCTTTTTACTTTCTGACCAACACTCATCTGTTGGAGCTTCGCAAATTGACAGTTTGGACTGTTCTTTCTTGAAAGATTGCATTGTTTCAACTACAAAAACATTTGATTTGCAGTTAGGAAGATTTGTTAGAAATCCCTTGATTACATCGTCTCAGAAACAAACTGACCAACATGATTTAGTGGATCAGAAAACTTCTTCAAATATTCTGAAAAATCGATTGGGTTCAAGCACTCAGTTGTCAGGGAATAATGACTTTGTGGAAAAAGAGTATGGAATGGTTAAGGCATGCATATATTCTCCTCGCCCTATTTCTGCCGGAAGGGAAATTGTGGTTTGCATAGGTAATTGTTTGCGTCGACATAATTCAGAAAATATGCCTAATTCTTCATGGTCAGGGCCCTTTCTTCTTGTTCCACCAAGTGGTTCAACGACTGTTCTTGTTCCACAGCCGTCCTCAAATGCAATGTTTATATTATCTGTTACATCTAATGCTATTGCTGGAGCCTTTGCTGGGAGGATACGGGCCATTACTTTTCAGCCAAGGTAATGATTTTGATAAGAATGCAAAAAGGAGTGCTGTCTCCAGTCAAGTACTATTTTTTTTTATCAACACATTCTGTTTTTGTCTCTTTGATAGCAAGTGTTTGCTGTGCAGATATGTTATCAGTAATGCCTGCAGCAAGGACTTATATTATAAGCAGAAGGGAACTGATGCTGTCTATCATTTGGGTGTGAGGCAACATTCACAGCTTCATTGGACAGATACAGCTAGGTACTTTGTCATCTTTATGTTGAGTGGTTTTATTCCATATCAGTTAAACTTGAAGTTGCCATGGTTTTATATTCAAGTTGGGATTCGCTGTCTATTGCCAATTGGTCTAAATAGCTTGCGCCCCCTTCCCCCCGGTTTGCTACTGTGATCTGCTTATTTGGCCTAAATGCAATGTTCAAGCCAGATGATAGGCCTGTTAAGGGTCTCTCCCATACTTACGTGGTGGTTTTATTTTGATGCCTCCTAAATTTGGATCCAGGTTGAATGAGATATGGTATTAGAGCTCAGATTCTTTATGTTGTTCTTATTGCTTATTGCCCCAAGAAGTGTTTATCCACTTGAAAGGCCTATTCGTTTTGGTTGTTAGTATTGGAACAACTCTTGAAGGGGAGTACTGAGTGGTGTCAACTATCGACGCATATTGTTTAGGTCTTCACTTTGTTGTGTCTTTATTTTCAAGTTGGGCCTCAATATTTATTGTTAATTAATTTTAGGTTGAATGCCTGTCTTGGATTGTTTTAGGCATTAGATTTATGAGAATTTGATGTTGGGAATAAGATATTGGTAATAGTCTTCCTTTATGTGTTTTAAATTGGGATAGTTTATATCCTGTTTGTTTTGCTGGGAATATTTCAAATAATAAGACAGAATTTCCCCTGCTTTTTTCAGTTAAAAAAATCCCCTTGCTGACTACTTTTACTAAAGATGTAACAGGAGAGCAACTTCTTGTCTTTGCAATATCCTATACATGACTTAAAGAAATAACAAGACCATTTAAGATATATAACCGAGTAAAAATATTCATAACTAAACATTTGAGCTGATGAATAAAACCTTTAGCCAATGTGTACTAGAAAGCTAACTCCTAAACCCTAAAACCGCCGCGCCAAGCCAAGCCATTCGTGAACTCCTGAGACAAAGTGACGAAGTATTTAATTTATATGTAGACTCTGATACCTACATGTGCTCACTGTTCATAGTCTACATTCAAATACCTCCTCAACGGTCTCATATTTGCAATGAACAGTTTGTCAATTTTGTAATGCTATCACTTGCTTCCTCATAAAGTTATCAAGTTTTCTTATGGTATTGGAAGTTGATAGTCCCCTGGATCATCAGAACTTGCTATATGTATTCCCCTAATTCATTTAGAAGGCCTGAGAGCTGCATTGATTGGTAGGTTTTTTAGGAGTAATAGCAGCACTTCAATGTGTTGGTGTTAACATGATTTAACCATGGCAGATGCTGCTGGCAATATGGATCCTGGTTGAACCAAGATTGCTATGTGAAACAATATGAACATTTACAAAGCTTTATTTGGCCAAAATAGAGGTGGGGGGGGGGATTATCATTATCTAAACTAATTTTAATTAGAATGGGATGATGGTAACTTTGTGTAACTTCTTGGTTATAACTTCTAAAACTATCATACATTATCTTTTGTCCCTCCCGGGCTTGCTTATCCATTTCCAATCTGTTGCAGGGAGCTGTTGATTTCCATGCGTTTTGATGAACCTGGCTGGCAGTGGTCTGGTAGCTTCTTGCCAGATCATCTAGGTGACACTCAAGTGAAGATAAGGAATTATGCTTCTGGAACAATGAAAATGATACGGGTGGAGGTACAGAATGCTGATGTTTCCATCAGGGATGAAAAGATTGGTGGAAGCCTCCAGGGGAATTCTGGGACGAACTTGATTCTCTTATCAGAGGATGATACAGGGTATATGCCATATCGAATTGATAATTTCTCAAAGGAGGTTAGTAGCTGTTTGATTAATGCCTCTTTTGTGCTCTTAGCTAATTGCTTTATACTTGTTAATTTCTGATTTCTATATTTTGTGACATTTTAATGCATCGGATGCCAACTTACTATTCCTAATCAGTTCAATGGCTAATGACGGACTGAGTGAACCAAATACTTAATCTATGTGTCTCTGCTTAGTGCTATGTATACGCCAGCATTTTTTAAGCCATGTTCAAATTGTTGAACCGCATTCTTTGCTTATGTGCTGTTAGACCATTTCTTAGCAGAGTTTTTTTATTTTATCTTATATTTTACTTCTTGTGGTTGACTAAATGTTATTCTGCCTTTTCTATTATTGCTTCTCTTTCTGCTTTTTGGGGGTTATTTATGATATGTGCTACTTTTGATGCACTAAGATCCTAAACCAACAAACGTAGAATACCAACTCTAAAGTCCAAATCTTAAGTAGTTTGATCCCTCAATTACCTTCTTTGCATTCTGTATCATCCATTTAAACTTTAATTATCATTATTTATGAGAGTTCTGTATCATTTGTGTTATTGTAGAGACTAAGGATTTACCAACAAAGGTGTGAATCACTTGACACCATTGTTCACCCATACACTTCCTGCCCTTATGCATGGGATGAACCCTGCTATCCCCATCGTGTCTTTATTGAGGTATGCCTGCTTTACTTTTTGTTGCTTTCCAAAGTAAGGCATTGCCTTTCTAATGAATCTTTGTATGACAAATAAAGGTACCAGGGGAGCGTATGGTGGGTTCTTTTGCTCTAGATGATTTGAAAGAATATACACCTGTACACCTACAGTCAACTTCCGAGGTACATCATTCTGCTATTAGTTTTGTTGCTTTAAACAGGACTTGAGATAAGGGTGTCTGAGCAGATCTGCAAACTTGATCCACTCTGAATTGGTAAAGGAGAAGTTGTATAATGCAGCTGATTCTCTCCCAGGATTGAACCCTCCTGCAGTAACTCATCTTTTAGGGTCAATTTGCAGCATAAAATTTGCAAGTTCACAATATAACCATTTCTAGTTTCATGCTATATTTAATGATTATAGCAGCATTAGAAGCGTAGTTTGAAGATGAACATAATTTTATGATATATCTAAAAAAGGCCCTTCTGCTTTACCCAAATTTCAAGATAAGCAACTATTCTTTCATACCCAATTGAGCCCTTATTTGGACGGAAGTTGTTAGTCTGTTATCTTTGCTGCCTCTGCATCTATGTATGACCTGCATGGCTGCGTTGGTCTTTGTAGCACCAACATGGCGGAAAACTAATAAATTTTCAAACATAAAAACTAAATAATTACGTGAGTTTTATAAATATATAAACACAATCATTTAATGATTTTATTCTTAGAACATTAATTTAAATAATTTAAAACCTAATGAAGTTAAAATATTTAAATTTTAAAAGGGAGGGGTAGGGAAATGAAGAAAGAGAGAGGGAAGAAACGAGACGAAAAATTCGAGTCTTTTCCCTAGTATCCTTTCGTTCTTCCATTATTTTCCTTTTGTGATTTAAAATGTAGTTCTATAGCCCAAATATTCCGCTGCACATGACCATTGATCTGCAAAAATAAGTATTCAATTGCTGGGTTTTGACTAGAATCTTGCAGGCTGACCTGACTCCTATTTCCCTGCCTGGTATCACAGTAATCACCATTTTCCTCTTCATCATGGCCTTTGATTCTTTTAAGTCTTGATGAATGGAGATGACATCAGCTCCTAAAAACTTGCCCACTCGGTCTTGGGTGTCAGCAACATCATGTTGCTGCATCTCTCCGACCTCTGCTTTCTTTATCCTTCTCATCTTCTGCACAGCTGTCTCAACTTCCTTGTTTTATTCAGCCATCATGCATGGACTTTCAACTTTACGCTTTCTTCTGATTCCTCTTTCTTTTCCTTTCTGATACCCTGCCCCCTCCCTAACACACGCACATCTTTGCACACCTTTCTAACCCAAGCCCAGGGCAAATTTCTTCCTAAATTTCCTTTTTTTATATCCTTACTGTCATTCATATTTTTTTGTTTGGGACTGTCCTAGTAGTTGCTTATTATTATTTTTTTAAAAAAATTTTAAAGTTTGATTTGGTTGAAAATTCAGTTGTGGTCATGATTGTGATCAGTATATTAGTTATAAAGGTTGCTGCTATTAATAACCATAGCTACCTGCTCAGATAGAAGATGAGACGAGAACAATTTGAGGACAATGCTGTGTTATTTTTTCAAGAACAAGGGAGAGAGAATGCTGGTGGAATTATAAAAATATAGTTGTCAAAATATGGTTATCACTGGAAATGAAAAAAATTTAAGCAATTTTAATTTGAAGTTCAAAGTCTTCATAGAAATTTATGAAATGTTAACAAAGTATGAAGTGAAATTTGCCAACTGCCTAGATGGCTGGCAATATTACACTGCATGATGTAATGCTCTGTACTATATGATTTTGTTTATTCTTTTATAAATATTTCTTTTGAAATAAGGGTTTTATTAAATGTAAAAAATCAGCTATTCAAGGTTATTATTTTCCCTCTACTCCTGAATCCTGATTTACATGAAGTATTTGTCTAATACTAAATTTTGTCTACAGAAGCCAGAAAGGATGTTGCTTTTATCTGTGCGTGCTGAGGGTGCAACAAAGGTGCATTTATCATGGTTAGGTGCATTAAGCTGGGATTTTCACATTTGTGTAGCTTAACAGCTGAATTTCCTGTTTCAGGTGCTCAGCATTATTGATTCAACTTACCATGTTCTGAAAGACATGAAGGATCAAAGTACCATTAGGTTCAAAGAAAAACAAAAACAAGAGAAACAAAAGAAATCTGTTGACTATAAGGAGAAGTTTTCACTTACTATTCCTTGCATTGGTATTTCTTTGGTTAATTCTTATCCACAGGTTAGTAGATACAAGTTAGTAGTTTTTTGGTCCGATCTAAAGAGAGACTTCAAAATCTATTAAGCTTTCTCTTTATTGCAGGAACTGCTTTTTGCCTCTGCAAAAAATATAAAAATTGATCTGCTTCAGAGCGTGGACCACCAAAAGCTTTCTTGTCATATATCTTCACTGCAAATAGATAATCAACTGCATAACACCCCTTATCCCGTCGTCCTTTCCTTTAATAGTGAATACAGAAGTAACCAAATTGGCCAGATAACGAATGATGACAGCCCAACATCTAAGGTTGAAAGGGGATTACTGATTTCTTCTGACTCTTCTTTTGAACCTGTATTCTACCTAGCTGTGGCAAAGTGGAGGAAGAAAGATGTTTCGTTGGTTTCTTTCGAATATGTAAGCTTAAGGTATGTTGTCTGCAGAGTTAAATGCATCTTAATAATTTGTTTGGTTTGTAGTGTAATAGTTTTAGTGCTTATCGAAGTATATTAATTGCTTGCAGAATGGCAGATTTTTGCCTTGAGCTTGAGCAGGAACTGATATTGAGCTTGCTTTACTTCTTCAAAGCTGTCTCTCCGGGTTTTCAGAGTCAAGTCTTGCTATTTTCTGATCCTATCTTCAATGTAGGTTTTATGCATGGTCAAACTTCTGAGCATGTGAAAGTAAGAGAACAGCTACATGGAATAGGCACTCCTGTGCTCAGTAAAGTTGATGAAACTGGTGGATTACTACCTTTAATAGTTCCTGTAGGGGCACCCTGGCAGCAAATTCACTGTTTGGCCAGAAGGCACAGGAAGATTTATGTGGAATCATTTCATTTGGCTCCTATAAAGTTTTCTTTTAGGTAGAACCAATAATACTGTCTCTAGTGGGATTGATTTCTTTTAATTCAGCTGAAGCCCTTATTTTATCACCTATAAACTAAACTAACAAATACAATTCTTGGTTTGAACAGCTTTTCTAGTTCTCCTTGGATGCTTAGAAATGGAGTTCTTACTTCAGGAGAATCTCTTATCCATGTGAGTAGCTCTATTAATTTTCTGAACTGCTAGAATTATCTTAGTTTGTTATCAGAGAAGTTAAGTCTCAAAAAAATAAAACTGGCATGGTTATTGAAATCAGATCAATTCGAGCTTAACCAGGAAATGGATACTTGATTACTTGGCTGTGAGGAAATAATTGGAATATGTGGTCATAAATGTCACGTGACTTTGGTGAATTGGTTAGGTTTTCCTTAAGCCGAATGTTGGGGAAGTACTTGTGCTTCATGCATCACTTAATAAGGGTCAGACTTAACAAATACATCATTTCACATTTATTTTACACGCACAAATCCATAGACATGGTATATTTATGGATGCTCATTTGGCATACATTATTTTTACTCTTTTAACCGTGGCTGGAATTTGGCCACTCTGCATTAAGGTGGTTGATACCTAAGCTTGGTTTGGTAAACAGATATTTATTTAGATATTTAGCTAGGATGAGACCTTATTAGCCTTGGTACTTATGGATGAAAGTATTAGAGCTGTTGTGAGCAATTCATTCGAGGAATGTCTTGATTAAGCCCATTAATTATTCTTAGTAAATGTGCTAAAGCTAATTGAACCTACTTAGGATGCTTAAGTTTTCGTGGCTTGTTTAAGTTCATGAATGTCTTTTTTTTTTTTTTTTTTGTTATTTGATATTTGAATTCGGCTAGAAATTTAAACTATTAATTGTCATTACTAATTATTACTTTTATAAGTGATCTTGATTGCATGAGTTAGGTTTCTAAGATTGAGTCTCAGTTGTTACTTTGAAGCTTCTTTTTGAGTTGAGTTGCAAGTTCATGAATAAGTTCAAAACTAACTCAGTTATCAAAAGAAGCAAGCTTCAGCTCTTGCTTTGATAATTACTTAAAATCAAACTTGAATTAAAAAGTTTGAGATTGATAAAAACCTTAAAAAAACAAGCTCAAGCTAGCTGTAGTGATCTCTTTTTCTCGTCCTTTTTCCCCCATATGTAATAAAGTGAAGTTACGGCAACCACATAACAGTTGCAGGTGATCTTTACAACCTGATGAATTAATTTTAGAATGCTATTAAGTATATGTTAGTTTCTATGTTTGCTAGTTTCTCTGTTTATTGGTTTGGCGCATGTTCTGTTTCTCTAACTACCTCATTCTCCACAAGAACCATAAACAGCATAGGAGAAAAAAGAGATAATAATAAAATAAGTAGACATGATGTGGGAGGGAAGAGGAAAATGATCGTGATTCTCATATTTTCTTCTAATTTTTATCCAGGATTCTGATCTTGCAGTTATTCCTAAGTCAATCATTAAAAGGTCTTGCTTTGAATCACAAAATGTGTCTCGCTAGTGTAATTCATGTTGTTTCATCTTTATTACTTTTCTTTGTTTTATATCAATTCCATTCTTTTGGTTTTACTTTCGGAAATCCCCTTAGAATGCCTCTCTTACAGCAAATTACTAATTTCTTGGTAAAATTATTAAATGCAGAGAGGTCTGATGGCTCTTGCTGATGTAGAGGGAGCACGAATTCATCTCAAAGAGTTGTCAATAATGCATCAAATGGCTAGTTGGGAATCCATTCAGGAAATCCTCATTAGGCACTATACTCGGCAACTTCTCCATGAGATGTACAAGGTAAATTTTATATTCTTTTGGGTGTAATCGTTGAACCCTGTAGATTGGTGCTACCACCTTCTGAGGTGTGGAATGAAGCAATAAACTATCTAGGACTTTGTTATCGTTCGTATTATGTTGTATGGGTTTAATTGTAGCTTTTGTATGCATTTAGGACATTACAGAATATTTAGGTTATAAATATTAATCGGTACTTTCCTTGGTTTCCAAGTAGTAGGGCTTATGGGTTATATATGGTTTTTTGCATTTCTACTGGGGTTTAGGGTTTAGAAAACCTATGTTATTTTAGTTTCGAGCAGGCTTGATTTACTATTGAGATACTGATATTTTGGCTATTTTGGAGATTGGTATTTTAGCTGTTTAGATACTTGGTTATTGATATTTGAGAATTTTGGTTGAGAATTCAAGGTTATTTTCTGTATCAGAGTAAAAAAGATCCGTAGTTTTGAGTTGTGAGCAGTTTTTGGAGTTAATTTGAGAGAATTTCAGAATTTAAGTTAGTGATTTAAAGTTGTGAGAATTTTTGATTGATTTCAAAGTTGTTTAAGGGACAAAAAGTAGGTAAAATAGGAGGAGTTTTCAGGATTGGTTGAAAATAGTTCTCTCAAATTCAAAGCCGCAAATCTTGTCTACTTTGATAGCAGATTGATGTAGAACAGGTATTCTAAAACACTCAATAATAGCCAAAAAATCTCAATTGCATGAACTCAAATCTCAAGTCTCAAAATTTAAAATCCCTATAAAAAAATTATCAAATCTTAGGTTTTAAGCCCATCAACATAAAGCCACCTAAGTACTGAGGAAATTCCATAGAATGACCAAATAAACATACCCACGTAGGAATTAAGTCCTATTTTCTAAATTTATGCCTAGAATAGACTTTCTTCCAAAAGTTGCAAGAATGTCCTCCATCAGTTGGCTTACCCGTGGGCCTCAGATCAAAATTTCATGTTGTGTTGCTCCATTGGTATGACAGCTTGAACCTAGGATCTCTAACCAAATCGCATATTATCAATTGAGTAAGCCTGGATGGCTATGATTGATGGCTTTTGTTTTGGAAATATGTTAACTTGTATCTTAGTTTTGTACTGTTATGCTTCAGAACTCCGTTTTTCCTTCTTTCTGAAGTTATGCTTTAGTCTCAAATTCACTTAGATTCTGTACAAATTAATTCTCTGTACTCTGCAGCAGATGATGTTTGAATTTCATCTGCACTATGTTATAGTCTATTTAAAATGCTGGTGTGTTGCATTGGTCGTGATTCATAATCTTCTCGAAACTAAACAGTCTTCCATGGGCTCCTACTTGTGTAATCTGCAGGTGTTTGGCTCTGCTGGTGTTATAGGTAATCCCATGGGATTTGCCAGGAGTCTAGGTGTTGGAATTAGAGATTTCTTAGCAGTTCCTGCCAAGAGTATTTTGAAGGTAATTAAATTCATTATTCTTTGTTAACTTTAACTCTGCCTCAATGCCTTGGGACTGAAATAATGGTGATTTCTTTTAGAGTCCCACTGGAATTATCACAGGCATGGCTCAAGGCACTACTAGTCTTCTGAGCAATACAGTATATGCATTAAGTGATGCTGCCACTCAATTCAGTAAAGCTGCACACAAGGTATCACTAGATGCAACTTGTTCTGAATAATTAAGGGGTTTTTTTTTTTCTTAACCTACGAGAAACTAGAATTATTTAGTTAAATATCTTTGATTGACAATGGCAAGTTATTCTGATTGCAGGGTATTGTTGCATTTACGTTTGATGACCAGGCTGTTGCAAGAATGGAAAAGCAATTGAAGGGGGAAGCTTCACACAGTAAAGGCATAATAAATGAAGTCTTTGAGGTATATTATCCATATTTTGTCTGTATATATTTTTTTAGTTGTTTTCATTTGAGTTCTTCCTATATGGCTTATAAATACTGCAGTGCGAGCAGCAAAACCTATTATCTTGTTAAGGCTGCTAAGAAATTAAGCTGTTCAGTAAAAGCTATTTCTCTTATGGGGAGCCTGTCTGGATACAGATGCCAAAGCTAGAGTTGTTGGTCTGCTTACAGCCCTACTGCATACCTTTTCAAGGTTGTCTTATTTTATTGTTGATTTCAGGGACTTACAGGCCTCCTTCAATCACCGGTTAAAGAAGCGGAGAAACATGGCCTACCTGGCATCCTTTCAGGTAAACCACTGGCACCTAGCTGACTGCATGTCTTTATGAACCCTTTTGCTGTCATTATCAACAAGACAAGCTTCATCACTGGGAATACTTTATTTCTTTCTTATGTACAGGAATAGCTTTGGGAGTAACAGGATTAGTGGGAAGACCAGCTGCTAGTATACTTGAGGTTACTGGAAAAACTGCACAGAGTATTAGGAACAGAAGCAGATTGTACCATATGGGATCACATCGTTCTAGAGTTCGTTTGCCAAGGCCTCTAAGTAGTGAACTTCCTTTGAGGCCTTACTCTTGGGAAGAAGCTGTTGGAATATCAGTTCTTAAGGAAGCTGATGATGGCAAGCTCAAGGATGAGGTGTATGTCATGTCCAAAGCACTCAAAAAACCTGGTAAATTCGTCATCATGACGGACAGGCTCGTGTTGGTTGTTAATTGTCCAAGTCTTGTGGACTTAGGGAAACCTGAATTCCAAGGTGTTGCAGTAAATCAAGAGTGGATCATAGAAACAGAAATTAGCCTGCATAGTGTAATCCACACTGATGCTGATGATGGGATGGTACATATTGTCGGAAGCAGTTCAGATGCCTTATTGAGGCAGAACCAGCAGCTGTCAAGGAAGGGTGGCAGTGGTGGGACAAGGATGCGGTGGAATAATCCATCTATGCCTCTTCCACTGTTTCAGACCAACTTGGAAATGGCATCAGAAGAAGATGCAGAAAACATTTTACAGGTTTTGCTTTCTACAATTGAACAGGGGAAAGAGCAAAGGGGAAATGAACATCTATTGCAGCGAAGTAACATCAAGTAAATTTCCATTATTAGTTAGAAAACCCCCCCCCTCCCCCAAAAAAAAAAGTTTAAAAAAAGAAGGGAAATAGCTAGAAAGAGAAGTTGAATTGGAAAGTAAATTCTTTTTCACTCTTGCAATTATTAAGGCATCTACTTGGTGTATAGTTTGTACAAAATTATAATTTACAGTAATATTTATATATGGTGGGTGCATTTTTGTGTCCAAATCTAGAGTTCTGAAGGATGCAAAATTATTGATAAAACACAAATATTTTTAAGCATATGAGTTTGTTATTCCATTTGCTTGAAATGAGCTAATCCATTTGTTGAAGCATATAAGTAGCGGATCACTTGACCTCATTAAAATAAAAACTGCATTATATATTTATAATATGCTTATTTGAAATCAATTGTGAATTCACCATTTGTTTAATCAAATGAGTTATGTGGATTATTTTTGCCATTTTATCATTTTAATTAAATATGATTTCGCTTTTTCCTCATTACTTTTCTTTTTTTTTTTTTTTTATAAATTTTATGAAGGTGAAAAGAATTGGCAAGAACAAATAATAGCAAAAGCAGCAACAACCTTAGCAAGCATGAGTACCCCTAGATGCAAGAAAGAAAGAACTCCGATAAATAAAGCTACGTTTTTTTTTTTTAACCCATATAGGAGCACAGTTGTGCAAGCATTTGGATGTAACAAAATAGAAAATGTTGGAATATGATAAAATTAGGTACATCTCCAGTGATGATTGAGGCAGGAATTAATGAAGTTTAATCACATTGGTTTCTTTAGAATGAAGTTAGATAACAGAGGCCTAGAGAAAGGTTGTTTCATTCAACTCCTAAATCCTCATTCTTCCCGTGCTGATATTGTGAATGTTTTGCATGGTAGTCAGCATGAAATTTGCTAAACTGAAAATGAGATAATACTTTAGATTCCGGAAAGAAAAAAAAAAAAAAAAAAAGCATCAAAGTTGGGATGCACAAAACTCCAAAGTTAGAAGAATGGATAAAGGCCAAAACAAAAAAAAAAAAAGAAGAAGGTATATCTGAGGTGGAATCTCTGCAGCAAAACCCTAAAAGATAAATAGTTAATAGTCAATCTATTCTTGATAAAAATTAATTTGATTTAAAAAAAAATGTTATATTCTCATTCCTTAGCTTCTGTTTGATCACCCTTTTTCACAATTTCACCATATGACTTTAAATATGCTATATTTTTTGTCAATAAACCTTAAAATTATTGAAACTTCGGACATATATACAATAGTTTTAACCTTTTTTTTTTTTTTTTGGGGTTCCAGTCTCATTATAATGGAAAAAAAAAAGTTCATCCAATAAAAAGTTAAAACTAATTAGACAGGTTTATCATTCTTTTCATCTAGACATACACAAGGTTAAAACTAATATGGGTTGGAGAGGTTAGGTGTAGATTAAGAATTTAAAAAAAAAAATTACAAGTAACGTAACTAATCTGAATATATTCTACTGATTAAGCTGTTTATTTTATGAGTGGAACCATTCAAAACTAGAGGAGATTGTAAAACGGACTCTCTAGCCGAACCTTTTTGACAATTCCGCAATCGGTTCCATACTAGTAATTCTTCATTTCCAAACTGTTTGTCAATGTTTCATTAGATTAAGACTCTTCAATGTGTGCCAATCAAAACTCAAAGTTGTGTTTCAATGTCATATTTTTCTTTCTGTTAGCAAAGAATTTTATCCAAAAACCTTTCATCTGTAATTCATTACGACAGTCTTTTTCATCTTAGTTCAACATCTAGCACAATAGTCAACAGAAAATCATGTTCTAAGATATTATTTTGAAACCAAATACTGTCGATGTTACATGTATTTAGATATGGACAGTGAATAAAGTTAAAAAACCAAGGAGATAATAACGTGATCCTCTTTTTCTTCTAGCTGCAATGATAGCCCCTTGGCAATTAGTCAAAAAGGATCATAAGCAGCCCTTTTTAAGTCATGATAAATGATGCAGCTTGATATTTCTCAATGGATTGAGAGTTTAGAATAAATTTAGCTTGAACTTAAGAGAGAAGTGCATGTGTCTAGAAGGCTGATATCAGTATTGTAGGTTTACATCGCATCATCAAAATACAGGAATAGCATACTTATAGTTAGGCTTACAGTTGGATCCATATCATCATGCCAAAGAACATTCTGGTGACAGGTGGTGCTGGTTTTGTTGGAAGCCACACGGTGCTACAGCTGATATTGGGGGGTTACAATGTAGTGGTGGTGGACAATCTCAACAATTCCTCTGATATTGCCATCAGAAGAGTCAAAGAGCTCGCTGGCGAATATGGCAACAACCTTCAGTTTCACCGGCTGGACCTTCGAGACAAACCAGCTCTTCAAAAACTTTTTGCAGAAACAAAAATTGATGCTGTGATACACTTTGCTGGATTGAAGGCGGTCGGTGAAAGCATGAAGAAACCATTGATGTATTATAACAACAATCTCATTGGAGCAATCACCTTGTTGGAAGTAATGGCAGACCATGGATGCAAGAACCTTGTGTTTTCATCGTCAGCCACAGTCTACGGTTGGCCAAAGGAGGTTCCATGCACAGAAGACTTTCCTGTGGCTGCAATCAATCCTTATGGAAGAACCAAGCCATTCATTGAACAGATTTGTCGAGACATACAATACGCAGACCAAGAATGGAAGATCATATTGCTAAGATACTTTAACCCTGTGGGTGCACATCCTAGCGGCTATATCGGAGAAGATCCCCGTGGAACTCCAAACAATCTCATGCCTTACATGCAGCAAGTTGCTGTTGGCAGGCTACCTCACTTGACCATATTCGGGAACGATTATTCCACCAAGGATGGCACTGGGGTGCGTGATTATATCCATGTTGTTGATTTAGCAGAGGGTCATATTGCCGCACTGCAAAAGCTATCCGATCCGAAAATAGGATGCGAAGTCTACAACTTAGGAACCGGGAAAGGAACGTCAGTTTTGGAGATGGTTGCTGCGTTTGAAAAGGCATCTGGGAAGAAAATTCCAATTGTTATGGCTGGCAGGCGGCCTGGTGATGGTGAAATAGTTTATGCTTCAACCGAAAAGGCAGAACGTGAGCTGAAATGGAAACCAAAATACAGCATTGAAGACATGTGCAGGGACCAATGGAGCTGGGCCAGCAAGAACCCTAATGGTTACCAATCTCCCGAGAAATAATTAAGCTGAGAACTTTTGGTGCCTTGGTCACCATGTTACACTGTTTCTCAAGCTTTTCAGATTCGAATTTCTCGGCAATTTTTAATCGTTAGTACGAAAAATAAAGTACACGAATCTGGTTTCGTCTTAATTAGCTTACATAAGAAATTTTAAGAGCTAAAATTTTAACATTTATAACCCTTACATGTTTTTCGATTGTGACTTTTTATTTACCAAAAACAAACGAAGAAACTATGCAAAGAATCTGTTCCTAACAATTGTTGTCAATCCATGATTGGCATCGAGATTCTAATTCCTCGCTTATTACGACACACTAGAGATTAAATATGATTTAAATTTTTTTTATATTTTTTATTTGAATTCGAATTAAGTTCAGTGTAGATTAATTTAAAAAATTTGAATTACAGTTCGTCGTTTAATAAAAAATTTAAAAATTATTTTTATATTTTATAATTAAATTAAAAAAAATTTATTATTAAATAATAATTTAAATTAAATTAAATCAATTTAAATTAAAAAAAAAAATCTAACGCTCGACTCGAATAGGAGAGATTTACAATACACGGACACGATGATGCAACTCTTCTTCATTAATTTGTTCTTAGCTTGCTGGTTGATTAATTGCCTTTCAGATTGCATGATTAGGCCCGAGTAGCTGGGTTGCCAATATTGATATGGGCACGAGTTTTTGAAATAAAACAAATTAATCCTTAAATTTTCTGCTTTTAGTATTTGTTATATTTAAATTATTCACCCTAATAATTAAATTATTTTTTTTTCAAAAATAATAATCAATTATTTATATATTTGGATTGGGCTGCCTAATTTTTTGATTCACCATATCTCAGAGATTGGAGTTGGAGGTAGTGGGAACGATTCTGTGAATCACATTTTCAGGGGCACACAGTCCTTTCCCTTCTAATGACTTTCTGATGAAGGCAGGAAAAACCAGGGAATCAAAGTCCTCGCCAATTACCCATGCCCATTCTCCGCATATGGACCTGCAATATGATATTGATGGTCCCTATATTACAAATTTGGCCCTCCAACTATGTAAATTATATTATTTTAACTTTTTTTTTTATTTGGGTCAATTTGATTCCAATATTATTATACTATTATTTTTTAATCAATTTAACCTAAATTTAACGAAAACTTTATATTTTCGGTCAATTTTTTGGTTCATTTATGGTTAATTCTTGATCAATTTATGATAACATTATCTTAAATTTAACAAAATTGTTAATCACATGCCAGATGTGATCGATTTTTGATAAATTTATATGATACAAACAAAAATAATAGAATGAGAGTCCGATTGACTTAAACAAAAGAATATGAGCTACCATAACTTAAGTTGCATGGATCGAGAGTCAAATTTATATTTATGTTTTATACAATTACATTTTGATCTTCTTTTAAAATTTGAAGATATCTATATTATTATAAAAAAAAGTAACTAAGTTAGTGTTACAAGTTAACCCTGCACCAATTCAATAAAAAAATTTCCCTAATACCAAATTAAAATAATAATGTTAAGGACGTTTACATACTTTTATATTTAAAAAAATACACAAAGTTAAAAATTACTTATTGCTTAGAAAACTACCCACAAAAATTTAAAATATTTTTTCTTTCTTAAAATATTTTCACATATTTTTTCATCCACCCACATAAAAAAAAATTACTCACTAATTTCACTTTTAAAAGTAACTACATACTTCTAAAATAATTACCTATATTTTGTTGCATATTAATTTAATAAATATTTTTCAAATATTTTTTAAAAAAAATCACCTTTTTTCGCCACACGTAGGTGTGCGCAATTCTAGTTTATTTTAAAGGTTTTCAAAATTTTAAATTTGCTTATTCACGAGGTGGTAGTATCTAATTAATTGATAGTGTATGGATGTATATATTATCTATGCATCAAAATATAAATCTTTAAATTAAATCAATTAAAAATAATTTAAAACTGGAGTTCATAAGAAATTAAACTACTTTAAATCACCTGTAGAATTCATTGTAGTGGGTGTTGAGGTGGTAGGGAAAATGAGGCCAAATTTACTCTCATCTAGGTTTTTTATTTTTTTTCTTCAGTCCCTTATATTTTATCAGTTATAAATGTTGCGAGTTACTTAAATATCTATGTAGGCGAAAAAATAATAGTTAAAAAAATTAAAAAAGATTAATAGATAATAAATATGTAAAAAGAAGAAAGGTAAATTTTTTAAATGTTTAGTCATTTTTAGAAGTAAAATGAGTGGGTAATTTTTTAAAGTAAGTAGTTTTTTAAATATAAAAATGCCTAAATGCTCTTAATACTAACATTTTAATTATTATTATTATTATTTTTACATTTCTTTGATGAAGTTGTTGTTCGGTTAACTCGTAACATCAACTCCGTCAAAAACTTTAAT
>JBBYHK010000013.1:3107549-3134050 GCA_038382065.1 Adansonia grandidieri
AATTATAATTTCTTCATATTTATTTTTAGTATTAAATTCGGGTTCGGGTTCAGGTCGGGCTCAGGTTCGGGTTTTTTTGGGTTTGGGTCATTTCGGGTTCTGGTCGTTTCGTGTTCGGGTTTTTTCGGGCTCAGGTCATTTCGAGTTCAGGCTATTTCGGGTTCGGGCCATTCGGGTTCGGGTTTTTTTGGGTTCAGGCCGTTGATTTTTTGGTCAAATCGGGTTCAGTTCGAGTTCGAGCTCGGATTTTTTCGGGCGGGTTTTCGGGTTCGGGTTCATTTTGCCAACTCTAAGTACTAGATTTCATTTTTGTTTATTAAAAAATTTCTAGAAGATAATGTTGAGTTTATGACATGCAAGTGCTGAGTTTTTGTAGTAAGATTGCATTTGACATGTGCATATATTCATTAAATCATTAGATTTCATCTTTTAAGCCATGCATGGGTGGCTTTAAGCATGAAAATTAATTTCTTCTTTTTTTTTTTTTCTTTCGGCCAAACCTAAAGAGGGATCTTCCTCATTTTTTTTCTTTGATTTTTCAAGAATACTTATGAGATTTGGTGTTGATTTGGTTGTTTAGGGTCATTTTGGAATTGTAGAAAATGTAAAGGTCAAAATGCAATATAAAAAAATTTTTCAAGGCCTTTTGATGCTTGGCCGAATGCTTCATATCTCCTTAGGAGTATTTTTCATGCATTTTAAAAAGTGATTAAGTGACTTTCTTACATTTTTAACGTTTTAGGGGTTTTTCTATAATTTTAAAAAGTATAGGGACCTAATGACAAAATTGAAAAAAAAATTGTTTCTAGGCCTTTGGTGTGTGATTGAAAAGTCTTAGTGGCCTTGGGTAAATATTCTATATGTTTTTGATGAGCTTAATTTTTTTTTTGCATTCTCAATTATTTAGGGACTAATTTGTAAAGTTTAGAAAGCTTAGGAACTATCTGACAAAGTCTTGCATTGTAGGGCCAATTAGGTCATGTCCCACATTAAGTTACCGACCTAGGGTATTTTGAACATTTTGGATGCACTCCTAGTGCATGTAGGTTGCCCTTTGGGGGTATGATTGTCATTCCATATCATTATCGAGCCTTTAGGATTATCGAGATACTTTCATGTTGGAGGTATACTTCAGGGGCATTTTGGTAATATTATTTCAGAATTGAGTCTTTCATCGAGATACTTTCACATTAAAGGAGCGTTTTAAGGATAGGTTAGTCATTTACATATCATTATCAAGCCTTTAGAGTTACCAGGATACTTTCATATCAAAGGTATATATTAGGGCATTTTAGTAATATTATTTGAGAACTAAGTTCTTTAAGTTCACCTAGATATTTTGCGTCAAAGGTGCACTTTAGTAATAGGTTAATCATTTCATATCATTATCAAGTCTTTAGGGTTACTGAGATACTTTTATATCAAAAGTATACCTTAGAGGCATTTTGGGAAGACTATCTTAGAATCAAATTTTTTAAGGTTACTAGGATACTTTCACATCAAGGTGCACTTTGGGAATGGGCTAGTCATTTCATTTCCTCATTGAGTTTTTTAGGCTTATTAGTATACTTTTATGTCGAAGGTCTATCTTAAAGGATATTTAAAAATGTTATCTCAAAACCAAATCCGTTAAAGTTATCATGGTACTTTCATGTCGAAGATATAATTTAGGGGACATTGTAGTCTATTCCACCAAATCTGGGTCTTCTAAGTTTAGTTTCGTACATACCATTGAAACAGGGTGGATTAGTTTTTTTTTTTTTTTTATCGTTTTTAAATAAAACCAAAATTTTCAAAAAAAAAATTGAGGCAACATCCCCGAGTTAATGTAATCCATATGTGCATTTCTAGCTTATAGAAGTCGCCTCATCGATTATTTTAAAAAAAGGTATACCCTCTTAAAAAATGACTATAATCGAGATTTTTTCGTATTTCATAAAAATAAAATCTTTCGTGTTCCTCTGGACTTTTGGTGGGGTGTGAAAGGTATTTTGATTCAAAAAGTATTTAAAAACCCAATTTCCTCGAATGGAATAATATAATTAGTTTAGGAATTTTTTTAAGCAAGAATTATAATTAAATATCGAATATCGAAACCAAAGAAAAATTGGTATTTAAGTTAATATGTAATTAAAAAGTCTCGAGTTTTAGGCATCATAAGAGGGATCGATCTTTGTGATTATAACAGACTTCTACACCTTTTCACGTGATCTCAGGTATTAATGTTAACCTTGAAATTTGTTTTACAGGATTTTCTAATCTTCAAAATATGAACTTTGATAGGTGACCAATCTTACCTAGCCAAAATAAATTAGTTGCGAATCCTGATCAAATGATTATTACGTAATGACTATTTAGAGTTAAATCACAGGAAAGATTCACCTCGATGGCTTAGCCCCCAAACACAAAAAATAAATATAGAAACAAGAGATTCACCTGCTCTTTTAAGTCTGGTGGGTGGAGATTCACCTCTCAACCATGTTGTGACAACCCATCATCTAAAACAATTACCTAAAATAAAGATTTAAATGCATATGTTTATATATTTGCACTAATCTCATTACAAAGATCAAGGCAAAAGAAACGGTGGAGATGATAAAATAATCAACAATTAAAGGGAATAAGGCGCACATCCAAGTTGGCTTTCATGCAAAAGATTGGTTACCCGATCTATGGCTTCACATTCCTCGGGCATTACTTGAATAATGTCTACATGTCAGTGTCACAGAGAGAGATCATTTACAATTATGCTCGGTTCTGATAGATGTCTGCAAGGAGATACCAAAATTACATCAACTAAAACACCTTCATGAAAATTAATTGATGAACTCAATACAAGGCAAACACAAAAACACACCCAAAAAAAGGTTCATACAGTATTACTTAGTAATTTTTTTTTTTAGAAAAACCAATGAATCTTCTAACTAGTAATAGGAAAAGTACATAAAAACTTATAAAACAATTAGATTATTATATCAAAAATACACTTCCCTACTAGGATTTTGGAAAATCTACAGTGAAATCCTAAAACCTAGATTTAATATACAACTGCATACTTATGGACATGAGTAGAACCCTAGAAAATTGGAAAGAGAAAAGGAGAGGGAGAAAACGTGAATTTGAAGTCACCAACAGCTGAAGCTACTCATCAACTGAAACGAAGCATCTTCTCTAGCATCACCAACATCATGCCTGTCTGTCCTTGGGACAAGTATCCGTTGGAGATTAAATACCATCAGTTTTCTTTCTAATACAAAAAAAAAAAAAAAAAGAAGGGAAAATTATTCAAATAACTTCTCAACCATATAAGTCTCCAAAGGATAATTTAATCGCAAGCATTATTTCCATTTTCTGAAACTAAGAACAAGAAAATTAAGGGTGGCACAATTTTATCAAATAAAGGAATAAGCCAAAAAAAAAAAAAATGATTCATCTTAAATTTATACATAAATGGCCTCATACTTTGCATTTCATTTCTCCCACTAGGCCACTACGCTAGTGTAATATAGCACTCAAATCAAATATTAATGATAAACATTGGATGCAACAAAGATGGCTGCTGACATGCATCATTTCCTTCCTTGTCATCTTCAACATCATATACTAGTCCTGTTTTGCAACTCTAAGCTAAAAGATTAGAGAATAAGCTAAATCACTTAATATTAGTAAAACCAAAATTCCTCCATAAACAAAATGATTGAATAACACTACCTCTTTATCTATTGTATACATAATCTAATCATTGTTCACTCTTACTGGTTATGTACAAATACAATACTTGTGTACTCGTTACGTGTGAACCATTTAAAAAGAATTAGGAAGTCTTCAAGTCTAGTAAAACCAAATTTTCATATCACAGTTTGCATTAAGAAGCAAGTTGCTAGCCTTTAGGTCTCGATGCAAAATGTTTGTTGAGTGCGTGTACTTTAGGCCCCGTAACAGTTGATAAAGGAAATACAGCAAAATCCGCAATACAGCTTCAACAATTATGAAACTGTAGCTCGATTTCAACTAGTATGAAACTATATATTTGTTTTCAACACTCAGATAATCCCATATAAGCTCATATATTAAAGTGGCACTAGTACTACACAATGATATGGCACAAATTTTACAATTGAACTTCACATATCACATGAACCAAGATAGATTAGAATGACACGAGGAAAATCACGAACCTGAAAACTATCATTGGTGAGAGCTTGGCTAGACCGTATTATTTGATGCAAATCACCGTCCATCAACTCATATGTAAAGTGAACATCATTGAACTTTTCCCACTCTAGTGATAGTATAATGTCCTTAATTTTGAAAATCTGCAAAAACATTAATGCAAAGCTTCATCTTACCTTCACAGTATAGCATGCAAAGAATACATGAAAGCGAAGAACATATTAATACAAGCAAACATAGTTTAAAATTCTGCACAATACCTCATTCTTATAATATCTAGAAAAAAGGATTTTATAGTAAATGCAAATAGATCCTAAACTAATTTTAAATTCCATATATAACAGTTTGCAGTTGATTTCATGTCTGTAATGCCATTAGCTCGAAAAAGTATTAAATAATAGTTAATTGTTTAACTAATTAATTAATGTTCAGTTTTGACGCAATTCCCACTTACCAAGTCTATTTTCGATGGAAAATGCGCTGGTAATTTTACTAATGTCAAATCTAAACTATTAAACTTCACTATAATTAGAGCAAAAATCAAATTGCATATATCACAGAGGGAGACTATGTCATTGATAGGAAGAACAGAGAAATGATAAAGAAGAATCAAACAGGTAAGTCATTAACGTGAGTGGAAACCTAACAATTTGGAAAGATAAAAAAAAAGGGGAGAAAACTTGAAGCTCTGATTAAATTCAAAAGTTAAGAATTTAAGGAGAATCAAAGGCAATTCAAAAGCAACGGCGACTCCTTAGTTAAGGGGATTGTTTCAAGAGAAAGGATCAAAGCAACCGTTGAGTGGCCAAATTAGAAGAACCGACGAAATCAATGTCTTTTTAATAAACAATGGCGGGAAGGGAGCAATTTGGGCAGAGACGTCGGAGATAGAAAAGGAGTAGAAGCCCTTGAATTGTTTTCGCAATCTCACGTTTCTTTCTCAAATAGCAATTAGTGTTTTATTTTGAAGTTCATCAAGATTTAACAGCATATAAAAAAATGTTTTAAAAGAATTCAAAAGCGGTAACTTATTAAGGTTCCATTTAGAGCCAATCGTAGTCCCAGTGCGGGGCAGTTAAGAGCTTTCCCAATATTGGTGGACAGTTTTTGAGCTGTTTGGAAAAGAGCCAACAGTTGGACGTGAGGTTTCCCTCGCACTGGGCTCTTTTTTCACTGGATCTTTTAAGGGTCCAGTAAAAAAAAACTCACATTTACTGGTGGTGTTTTTTTTTTTTTTTCAAAACTACCATGATTATTTCTTTTCCCTTTTTTATCTTTTTGTCACTTGTAGTCTTAGTAATTTTTTTATTTATTTACGTAATTTATATAATTATTATATTAAATAAATAATTTATATATTTAATTAATAGTTAATTTTATTTTTTATTTTAAATATGTAAATATATTATTTATTTTAATTTTAGTAATTATTAATTATTTGTTAACTTTTAAAATATATTATAAATTTCATTATATTTATATCTTAATATAATGTCCTTAATAGTCATTTTTTTTTTCACCATAATTCATCTCACCGCTTAAATTTAAGCACATGTCTTACCACTGATTTGAATCTCATTGCTTTATTATCTAATCTAATTGTTACAATAATTAATTTTACTCCCGCCATTGTTTTCAATCTCACTAGGGTCAATGTACACGCTAAAATAACCTTCTTACAATTTCCATCAACATAATAAAAGGAACACTGATCAAGGTCGTTAAAATTTCAATTTTATATACAAATCTTCCTTCCTCTAAAACGGCCTAGACTTATCATGTGGTTCTATCACCAACCTAGCAAGCGAAAGGGACTCTATTAATAATGACAGAAGAATTTCAAAGAGCAGCACCACACAATTGCTAGCAAAAAAAACTTGGAGGAGGCAGACTGTATGAACAGACGTTGATTAGTGTTGCTTTTATTGTGTTTGAATTATAGAAACAACACTTCCAAGTTTGAATTATAGAATTTGGTAAAGAAGTAGGAACTCATGATTGATTGCCCCATATATGTTTCGCTACCAGTGGTGTTTGTTAAGTAAAAACCTTACAGAACACCACCAGGTGGGCTGAGATTAGTTTGGTAAGTGGCTATCAGAATTAAAGTTTAACACTATTAACATTGCATTGATCTTGTCAGCAGACATGTTCAAGATTCTACCAGTCATAATCATCAGTCTATGCTCATAATTTGTGATCTTATATCTTAACCTCTGGTGTAAAGGTTCATCTCTTGATTCCTGTGAAGACAAAAATATACCACTTTTTTGGGACTTATCATAGCTAGCCGACGGCCTCTACCGTTACATATAATGTTCAAACAGATCTCTATATCAGGAGTTCCTATACCATGCATCTCCTGTAGTTCCAAAGCCGTTAAACCTCCCTTGTTAATTTCCTTCTTTCTGACCTTACATTCTAATAATACCTTGATCATCTTCATAACAGAAGCACAAATGATAATCACAAGTAACGTATAAAATGCAAATTATAATCCAAAATAAATACGATATTCTTACGCAAATGAAATATGCATATATATATATATATATATATACACACATACCTGTGGTTGTGCATTAGAAGCAAGCACAATGTTCCTTAGTTAAGGAGGTATTCCTTTGAAACTTTGCAGTAAAGATAGGTCCTATCGTACTTATCTGATAAGAGGTACTGTACCTAAGGATAATGACTATCTTATGATAGTATCTTAGATATACTTGATCTTCAGTTAAAGAAGTTCATTTTTTAGTAAACTCTATCTTCATAAAGACTCAAATAATCAAGAACACTTGGTAACTCTTGTATAATGGTACATAGCCTACTTAAAGATAAGGCATAAACATAACCCTACTTTGCTTATCTCTTTCCTTCCAACCTTTATTGACTTAAGCATCAGAGTGCATCTTGGAATACAAACTCTGATGCTATCTAACCTTTTTTGTCTTGTAAATGCCCTGGTTGCACAGGCTAGTCAACCTCTCAACAATTTTTGCATTAAGAATTGGCGTCATCTATGGGAAACGATGAGCCATATACTCTTAACCAAAATCTCGTTAGAGTTTCAAAATTTTTGCACCCGAAAATGAGTATATTTTCTATTCCCAGCAATTTTTTTATGGTTGCTTCAAACTTGTTATTTCTCTAAATGTATCCATTATTACCTTTTTTTTACATAGTAGTCATGATTTTTTTTGGGTTGGACACCAACCTTTATTGCTTGAATTTATCTCTTTGCATATTGTTTCACTCGAAAATTTTATACAGGTTTTGTGGATAAACCTCCAAGCATACAAATCTTGGCCTTTGATTCAAGAAAACAATCAGAAAATGAAAAATTTTGGAGTTTGTAAAGCCGCAAACTAGTTAAAAGAATAAGCTATGCTTTTTTGGGTTAAAACAACCGATGCAAAAGAAGAAGAAGAAAGAGAATATTCTTGAAATATTAGTGGAACAAGTAAAAAAGACATAAATTGACCTGACATTAGTCAATAAGACATCAACTAACAAAACATTTGTAAACCATGCATCCGTTAACCTGACATAGTCTACCAGAAATTAGTCGATCGTATATCAATGAACCTGGCTTCTACCAGAAATAAGTCAATTAGACATCGGTGAACATGACAAAGTCTACCAGAAATCAGTTGACCAACATCAATGAACCTAGCATAGTCTACCAAAAATTAGCTGACCAGACATAAATGAACATGACATAATCTGCCAGACATTAGTCGACCAAACATCAGAGAACCTGACATAGTCTACCAAAAATCAGTCGACTAGATATCAGTCTCTATCGACTAGACACTAGTCAACCTGGCATTAGTCCACCAAGAATTCATCAACTATACATCAGTCAACATGACATATTCTACCAGATATTAGTCAATCTGACATCAGGCAAACAAAAAACCATACATTAATCGACTAGACATCAGTTGACCTGACATCAGGCGAGTAGAAATATGTTGACTAGATATTAGTTGACTTATATCAGGCGACCATAAATCAATCAACCAGTAATCATTTGACCTGACATTAGCTAACAAAAAATTCATCAACCATACATCAGTCAACATGACATTGTCTACCAGAAATCAGTCAACTAAATATCAATCAACCTGACATAGTCTACCAAAAATCAGAAATTAGTTGACTTGAAATTAGGCGACCCAAAAATAATACATTAGTTGACCAAAATTCAATCAACCTAACATCAAGTGACTAGAAATAAATCAACCAGAAATCAGTTAACCTAGCAGTAGTCAATCAAAAATTCATCAACCATACATCAGTCAACATGACATAGTTCACCAAAAATCAGTTGACCATGTATCACTGAACCTAGCATAGTCTACCAGAAATCAGACATCAATTGACCTGAATGAGGCAACTAGAAAATAATGCATTAGTTGACCTGAAATCAGGTGACCAGAAATCAATCGACTAAAAATCAATCAACCTAACTGACATTAGTCAACAAAAAATTCATCTACCATACATCAGTCAAGATAACATAGTCTACCAAAAATAAGTCAACCAGATACCAATGAACCTGATATAGTCTACCAGAAATCAAACATCAATCGACTTGAAATTGGACAACCAGAAAATAATACATAAGTCAACCAAAATTTAGTTAACCTGACATCATGTAGCAATAAATCAATCGACCAGAAACAAGTTGACAATACATTAGTCAACCAAACATCAAGCGTCCGTCAACCATACATCAGTCAACCTACATTAGGTGACTAGAAATTTGTTCACCAAACATTAGTCAACCTGACATCAAGCGACTAGAAATCAATCAACCAAAAATCAGTTTACCTAACATCAGACATTAGTTAACCAAAAATTCATCGACCATACATCAATCATCATGACATAGTCTACCAAAAATCGGTCGACCAAATATCAATGAACTTGGCATAATCTACTAGAAATCAGACATTAGTCAACCTAAAATTAGGTGACAAAAAAACAATATATCAGTTGATCTGATATCAGGCAACTAGAAATTAATCGATCAGAATCTAGTCGATCTGACATCAAGCAACTTGATATTAGTCAACAAAAAATTCACCAACCATAAGTCAGTCAACATAACTAGCCTTCCAAAAATTAGTGGACCAAATATCAGTGAACTTGTCTACTAGAAATCAGACATCAGTCAACCTGAAATTAGGCAATTAGAAAATAATACATCAGTCGACCAAAAATTAGTCGACCTAACATCAGGCAACCAAAATCAATAGACCAAAAACCAGTCGACCTGAATCAGGCGACCTGACATTAGTCAACTAAAAATTCGTCGACTGTGCATCTGTCAACATGACATAATCTACCAAAAATCAGTCAACCAGATTTCAGTCAACCTAACATAGTCCATTATAAATCAATCAAGCAGACATCAATTGACCCAAAATTAGTCAATGAAAATTAGTCGACCATGCATCAGTTGACTTGAAATCAGTCAACTTGGCATATAAATGAGTAACATCAAGTTATCACGTAAACATGGCTACTCGACCATCGCAATCTACTTAGACAATTGGCATATAAACGAATAACCCTAAGTTAGCACATAAACATGCCTACTCGACCTACATAGTCCACTTACAACTTGGCATATAAATGGATAATACCAAGTTACTACATACGGGTGCCCTCCAAGTGAAGAAAAAAATGGATGAAAATTGGAAATCATAATAATCAAACGACCACAAGGTCCACTCACCTAGCTCGGCACACAAAAGATAAAGTTATCACGAATGCATACTTATTCGACCCATGTGGTCCAATCAATCTACTAAGCATATAAACAGATAATGCCAAGTTATCACATACACATGCTCATTCAACAAGCCATCAGTCGACCAAACATGTTATAGTCGAAATAGACTACCATACAAAACAACATCACTTGGCTAGGCTTGAGTATTGTCACTTTATAACTACACTCAGACTTGGGGCAATTATTATACCTATAAAGGACCTTAAAGGTATTTAAGTCATTACACCGCTTAGCTTCAATGTAACTGTCTATGTAAATATCCATAGATATCAGGCCAATAATCTTTAGGGTTGTGTATGGTCACTTTATAACCACCCACATCCCTGGGAAGCAATTATTATACCTATCCAATAAGAGGGACTGTATCTAAAGATAATGACTAGCTTATGGTAGTGTCTTAGATAAGCTTAATCTTCAGCTAAGGAAGTTCATTTCCTAGTAAACTTTATCTTTATAGAAACTCAGATAATAAAGAACACTTAACAACTCCTATATAAAGGCACAATAGGTTACTTGAAGGTAAGACATAGACATAAACTTCCTTTGCATATCTCCTTCCTTCTGACCTTTACTGACTTAAGCATCGGAGCGCACCCCGAATTATAAACTCCGATGCTCTCTAACCTCTTTTGTCTTGCACATGCCCTGATTGTGCAAGCTGGTCGACCTCTCGACAATTTTTACATCAACAGGTCCTCCTAAGATAACACGTAAAGATTTTTAAAACATTCAATCTATCATTTTGGGCTGCAACATGAAGAGCAGTCTCGTTCCGAATTGTCACATCGTCCAGACATTCAGGATAATCTCTGAAAAATGAGCCAAACGTTCAAGGTTCCCTTTTTCAATAGCATAATGTAAAGCAGTGTACCCGTCCCTCCCTTTGACACGAACAAGATCTTTATCAACTGCTTGGAGAGCAAGCACCAATTCAGTTTGCCTATTTAGCACGACAAGATGCATGGGGCTATATAACTCTTGGTTCAGCTTCCTCTCCAATGATGGCTTCAAGTTCACAGAGCCATTGCGAAATCAACACGGCCTGTCATTGCAGTTATGTGCAGTGGAGTCTGATCAATAAGCTGATCAGCCTCATCATCATCAATGCACCTCCGAACATCTACTTCTTCCTGAATACATTTGCACATTTAATTGGCATTTCCGTCTTGAGCAACCTGACTCAACCGATCAATAGCCAGAGGAACTTAACTCACTGGTATCAATGATTCCAAAGGTTTCAAAGGGCAGATGAATGAGCATGCTTTCTTGTTGCTAATATATAAACTAAGATTTAAGATTCGCATCCTCTTTAAGGAATATAAAAACTAGCTAGTTTAGCATTGTTATTATGATTTGATAAAAGATTTATATTTTACATTGACAATGAACTATATTATGCCAACTGTTAGAAAAGATAGTTTCATATAGCTATTGTATTTATTTTTAAGAATTGTTAAATTATTTGTTCATTAATAGTGTCATAGTATAATTCACTGATAATGTATGTATTTATATAGCGGCAAAACATCAAGTACAAATCCCTATGATAAATTACTATGAAGAATTGTAGTTTGAAATTTTTGAGTGTTTAATATTGTTGTGAATAAATATTATGAAAAGATAAAATGTCTAATTAAAAGTAATTAATAAATTATTTTATGTTTATTTATAAACAAAATAAATAATTGTTGTATTTAATTTTATCAGATTAAATATAATACAAAAACAAATTTTAAATTTTCAAAAAGAAAACCATCATTCTCACGATAATTTATTTTAAATAATTTAATATCTTAATAAGTCAAAAGATGATAACATCATATAATTTTATTTATGTCAAATAAAATACTACAAAATATATTATTCATTCAAAATGGAAATTATGTAATTTAAAAGAATTGGGTATAGAACATTTGATCATTTCTCGAGAAGTGGTTCGGCTTCCGAAAGCAAAAACACCGTAAAATCAACTTGTGATTTAAAAACTGATGTGTAAGTAAACTTTCACCGACGCCATGACTTGTTTACTATCAAAATTTTAAAAAAATATAAAAATATATTAGGAAAAAACTAAAATATATATTATTAAGTCATTCTTTTAATTTTCATTCGTTGAGTTTTTTTCAAATAATTTTAATTTAAAATAATTAATAAACTTGCTCATATATATCTTTTTTAAAAATATATATAACTCTTGCAACATCGTACCGTTAAATTTATAGTTTGAATCAATTAATTCAATATTTCATCCATCCAACTTTCTTACTTATAGTCAATCTAGCATCCATTCAAATTTCTTTCTTATAGTCTGATTTTTTTGTCTAAGACCGTTGCTCATCCTTAATAGAATAAATACGGACACATTAATAGTTTTCATATTCAAGTGGGACTAAAACCTAAAGAGGATGCTATAATCTTACTTAAATCACGAAAATCATACACATGAATGATGATGATAAGTAATAGAAAACAAAAAATCTATCATCAAATGGTGTCTAGTAAAAACAATGTATATGGATGAAATAAAGGGGCAATAAGTAAAAGCTTGCTAATGGCAAAAAATGATAGACAACTTGAGAGTTTGATTAACATCAACCAGAGCTCCTCATGCCTCAAAAAATCTAATACCAATCTTCTCTAAGTATTTTTCCTACCTTAAGCAACAAAATTACACTACCCACGATACCGAAACCTGATGTTTATTGCGTACCACATGCATCAGTTTCGGTCCATTGATTGAAATTTCTAAATGGCCACAAGATTTACCCCAATCTCTTATAAATTAGGCCCGCCTGGACAAAATCCGGCTAAAAACTCTTCACCAAACATTACATTCAGCAAACCATACTATGCTAGATTATTCAACAAAACAATTCAAGCAACCTCACTTGCAATTTCACAGCTGGCTGTGATGATGATAGCCTACCAGTAAGAAAGATGATGTTCAACCTCGGATTCTGGCCACCATGCAACCTGATTTACATTCGCTTCAATTATAAAGGAGTGCAAAACTCAAATTGTCACATCAAACAACGGCAGCTAGATGAGGACACACCCAACCAAGAGGCACCGCGACATATAAATCTATGAATAATCCTATACGGTAAATATACAACTAAATTAAAAGGGCATTGCTAAACGATATACACATTACATGGATGATGGGTTAACTAAAAAAGAGTATTATGTGGAAGATAATATAGAAACAATCTTCAAACCTAGGGAAAAGATCATCAGCACTTCCCCCAATAAATATAAAATAAATGATTTTAAACCTCAAGCTACACCTCAGACTCACAAAGAATGCTTTATGCTGTTTTTCATGGTAGGCTGGATCATTCTTTCATATTCAATCAATGGTGGCAAATAGAACAGAGACGCCCCCATTGCAGGCTGGAAATGGAATCTCGCCAACATTCAACCTGATTTCATTCATCTGTGGAGATACCTATGGAAGTCAAATAACTTTATTTCTCTAGATCCAAACATTCACCAAAGATTCTATCGCTTGCACATTCCCGCAGAGCCTTTGCACTGAGTTCTCTACCGAGTCTCCAAACATAATTCAGACCAACAAGGATCTCGGTGATTGCTGCTTCTGTCTTTTCTCGATTAGCAAAGTAAAGAGTCTGAACCAGAAGCACATTAGTCCTGGAAACAAAGCTCTGCTGCTCAAAGCTCCGCTCAGATTGCCATCTAATCATGTTATGAGCCAGTGGCGCCAACCACTCTAATATGGAAGACATTGCCTCAGTCCATTCTCCTGCAAGCTCTGTATCATAAACTGATGAAGCTAAGCTCTTTCCGTATGGTTTTAGCCTTACCCTCAATGCCGCTCTCACACTTGCAGGTAACATGTTGTACAAATCATCTCGAGCATCATGACCAATCAAGTGAGGAGACGCTGCTAGCTTCTCAATTACAATGATAACATTTGCATAGTGTAGTGATAAAGCAGACGCACCAAGGGTTTCGGGTGGAGCATTCAACAACCTGCATTGAGATCTCAATGCTGATGAACTAGTTTGAACAGCATTTCCTTCAGGAAGGTTAAGATTTCCATCTTTGGTTCCATTACGAATTTCTGAATGAATGCAATTTGAACTTGTATAACCATTTCTGCTGGGAGCCCTATCAGCAGCTATCATGCATCCTTTAAAAGGTCTGGCTTGAGTCAATCTGTTGCTTTTGAAATGTGATTTCTTTCCGTTAACAGCAGCTGGATGATTGTTCGACTGCCAAATCTTCTTGCTGATTTTATCCATTCCAAGAAGTGGTCCTGACTTTGCTGTAGACCTCTCTAGCGGGCCTGAATAGAATTTGAAGTTCCCATTCCTTCCAGCAATAAAACCTGATTTTGTCGTCGAGCCACCAAGAGGCCCAGAATGGAAATAATTTGTTTTATGTGGTTTTGGAATTTGGCCTGATTTAGTGCTAAATATTCCAAGGGGGCCTGAAGAAAATCTGTTAAGACTGGTATTCTCGGTTGGATGAACTGAAGATTGCATTAATGCAGAAACCGATTGGCTGCGATACATAAAATCTGAATCCATCACCCTCAAATCTCTTTCATCTACATTTTGTTCAATTCCAAAGACATTCTTGATCCTGCCAAAAATCGTGAATATTGACCTTGCCAAAAGGCAAATTGTATAATCATAAGTCCTCTTCCAAAGAGACATCTCTTGAAGACTCTTTACTTCGTGCTGCTTATACATAACCTTCTTCTGAAAGTCAAGCAAATTCTCTTGCTCCGTATCTCCACTTTTCATCCTTCTTAAAGTCTGCTCAAGGTCGGCAAGCATTTCCATCTCTTGATACAAAGTTGTATTCACTGAAATGAAATGTTCCATCTTCTTTACTTTCTTGTCCATTTTCTTTGTCGAAAATATCCAACCATAAGGATCAGCACCAATATGGATCAACTCAGAGAAGGCAAGTTCAAAACTCTTCAAATGCAGATCACTACATTTCTTTGCAAGCCTAGCCACAGATGTTGCCAGATGTGCAATATTTTCAATCATTTCTGCACATATCAAGCGTCCGATGTAATCTTCATCTTCGGATACTAGCTTCTTAATGCCCACAGAAGTTTTGATCTCCTCTCTCAACCTAATGACCTGCATATCACTCAGACACTGCCACAGATGCACAAGCTTAGACATCAAGCTCGCAACTTCAAAAGCTAATACCCCAATTTCAACCTTCTCAGATCCTCCTTCATGCCTCCGTGGAATTTTCCAAAGACTACGAAACCAAGACTCTGCTCCCATCCTTTTATCCTAAAAATTATACATAAAAACAGGAAATTGAAGAACAGAATAATCAAAAATTAGTCCAAACAATCAGCATCATATTAGATTTTGTACTTAAATTCTAAAAGCAACCAAAGATCAAATGACCAAACTAAATCATCAACATAAAAATTAATAAAACAAATCAATTTTAAAATAATTTAATCTGCAAAAGTAACAATTTTCAATCAAAATTAAAGTTCCTCAAATATTTTTTTTCTTTTGTTTTTGGGTTATACCTCAATAGAACTATACAATTCCCATTTAGAAAGAAAAAGGTGAATTTTCAAAAAGACACTTACCATGATTAATCAATTTAATAAGGAAAAGTAATGAAATTCAAAAGCAATAACTGTAGAAAGTAAATAAATTGAAACAATACAGACTGAAAAAAAAATTATCCGCAGATTCCAACCACCAAACACAATAACCCAGAATTCCAAACAGAATAAAACCCAAAATCCAGAAAGAAAAACCAATAAAAAGCAAAAGAAAAGTGAAGTACAGAGAAAACAATTGTAAATAAATATGAGCTTACCGATCACATGAACTGGAGAGAAAGGCACTCAGTTTCAGAAGCCAAGTGGAAAAAAAAATACAAAGAAAAAATGGGAATTCAGAAGAGAAAGAGAAGAAGTAGCAGAGAACAGTCAGTGAAGGGCTGAAGGCTATAGGAGCCACATGCGAGTTAATGCAAGTTTTGCTTGTTTTTTAACTATGGTAGAATTTCAAAGGGAAAAATGGACCGATAATTACTATAAAAGAGTTAAATTTTAAAATATAATTTTAAATAAATAAATAATAATTATTAAAATTATTAATAATAAAATTATAATTATTATTTTATCTTTAATTTCATTCTTTCCTCTACTCCTCTACTGCTTTGGTGTTTTAACAGGAGTGTCGGTTCTCTAATATTTATATAATTTATATATATTAAAATTAATATTTATAAATAATAAAATATAAAAAATATTTTTATTAAATTTTAAGTTATTATTTAAAAATAATAAAAAAAATAAAAATATATTTTATATTAAACCTTCATTTATTATTTAAAAATAATTTAATATAAAAAATATTTTATATTAAATATTAAATTAATATATATTATATATAATATTATGTATAATATATAATATATGTTATATATAATAAAACATATATTATAATAATATATTATAATACTATATATTTCGGGGGTCAATTACATTCGTAAGGGAGCTGACCACCCCACATATTATATATAACATACATAATTATATATATTATATATAAATTATATATATATTAAATCTTAAATTATAAAATAATCTTGAATTATATTAAATACTAGATTAATATACAAATAATAAAAATTAAAAAATATTTAATATTAAATCAAAATTATTTTAAAAAAATAAAAATAATATGTATTGTACATATTATATATAACATACATTATATAGTACTTATGTAATACAATATGTAATAATATAAATATAACATAATAATATATTATATAACATATATTATATTTAATAAAATATAAAAATATTTTATATTACATTATATATTATTATTTATTATATATAATATAGAAATGTATCCCCCACATATATGTATATAATATATATTATATAATAATATACAATGAATATTATATATATACTATATTATAATATATAATAAATCTCGAATATATTAAATGCTGAATTAGTATAAAAATAATAAAAAAATATTTTATATTAAATTTTAAAAACTAGTTAAAAACTAATAAAAATTAAAAAATATTAAATATTAAATCTAAATTATTTTTTAAAAAAGTAAAATATATATTATATATAATATATATTATATAATACATATATAATATAATATATCATATTATAAATATAATATAATAATATATTATAAAATGTATATTATTTATAATAAAAATAAATGATATTTTACATTGAATTCTAAATTACTATTTAAAAAATAATAATAATTAAAAAATATTTTATATTAAATCTTGGATTATTATATGAAAATAAAGATAAAAAATATTAATACCAATCTTAAATTATTTTTTCAAAAATTAAAAATAATATATATTACATATATATATTATAAAATAAAAATAATATATATTAATCTTGAATTACTATTTAAAAAAATAAAAATAAAACATATTTTAGGTTGTATTATTTTAAAATAATAAAAAAATATTTTACATTAAATTCTAAATTACTATTTAGAAAATAATAATAGTTAAAAAAATTTATATTAAATATCAAATTATTATATAAAATAATAAAAATAAAAAATTTATATTAAACCTCAAATTACTATATAAAAATAATAACTAAATATATGAATGACTATATCTAAATATATGGAGGAGTATAACTAAATGTACGAATGACAATAATTAAATATACAAATGATTAAAAATGAATGTAAAAAGCCCTAACATTGAATAAATATTAAAAGTCAAATATTAGTACATATAAGTAAATGTACATGTAACAATAAATGAATGTACGAATAATCATAACTGAATATACGAATAAGTTTAACTAAATGTACAAATGATTATAAATAAATGTACAGATGATTAGAAATGAATGTACGAAACACTAAAACCAAATAAATTTAGTTATAGTCATTTATACAATTAGTTATGGTTATTTGTACATTTAGTTATAGCCATCATATATTTAGTTATATTAATCCGTACATATAGTGATGGTGAGTCATACATTTAGTTATACACATTCGTATATTTAGTTATGGTGAGCCGTACATTTAGTTATAGTCATTCATACATTTAGTTATGGTGAGTCGTACATTTAATTATAGTCATTTGTACATTCAATTATAGTCATTCGTGCATTTAGTTATGGTGAGTTGTACATTTAGTTATAGTAATCCGTACATTTTAGTTATGGTGAGTCGTATATTTAGTTATAGTCATTCGTATATTTAGTTATAGTGAGTCGTATATTTAGTTATAGTCATTCGTACATTTTAGTTATGGTGAGTCGTATATTTAGTTACCGTCATTTGTAAATTTAGTTATGGTGGGTCGTATATTTAGTTATAGTTATTTGTGCATTTAGTTATAGTCATTTATATATTTAGTTATGGTGAGTCGTACATTTAGTTATAGTCATTCGTACATTTAGTTATAGTAAGTCGCACATTCAGTTATAGTCATTTTATACATTTAGTTATGGTGAGTCATACATCTAGTTATAGTTATTCGTACATTTTAGTTATAGTGAGTCGTACATTTATTTATAGTTATTCGTACATTTAGTTATAATCATTCGTATATTTAGTTGTATTCATTTTTACATTTAGTTATAGTTATTCATACATTTAGTTATACTCATTCGTACATTTAGTTGTAGTGAGTCGTATATTTAGTTATACTCATTTGTACATTTAGTTATACTCATTCATACATTTAGTTATTATTTTTTAACAGTAATTCGATTTAATATAATTATTTTATTTTTTATATAATAATTCAAGATTTAATATAAAATTTTTTTAATTATTATTTTTTAATAATAATTCAAAATAAAAATATAAAATATAAAATATTTTTTTATTATTTTTAAATAATTTAATATAAAATATGTTTTATTTTTGATTATTTTAAAATAGAAATTCAGTATTTAATATATTTTTTAATATAAAATATTTTTTATTATATATTATATTATATATGTATTATATAATATATATTATATATAATATGTATAATATATATTATTTTAAATTTTTTAAAAATAATTTTGATTTAATATTAAATATTTTTTAACTTTTTTACTTTTACATTAGTCCAATATTTAATATAATTCAAGATTTAATATATAATTTATATGTAATCTATATAATTATATATATTATATATAATATGTGGAATATATTATATATAATCTATATTATATTATATATAAAATATTATATATTATATATAATATTATATATAGTATATATTAATTTGAGATTTAATATAAAATATTTTTTACATCAAGTTATTTTTAATAATTTAATGAAATATTTTTTTATTATTTGTTAATTTTAAATAGTGATTCAAGTTTTAATAAAAATATTTTAATACTTCATTATTTATAAATACTATTATTAATATATATAATTTATGTAAGAAAACCGACTCTCCCATTAAAACAACAAAGCAGCAACACCGAAGAATTAACAGCAGAGAAAAGATAAAATCATGAGTAAAAAAATAATTATAATTATTTTATTAATAATTATAATTAATATAATTTTTTTCTTAAATTTAATTTTTTTAATTTCACTCTTTTATAATAATAATTATTTTTTTTTTTAAATTCTCCTATTATTATATATTTTAAAAAATAAGCAGAGACGAAAACCAAGTCAACACTGATTAAAATTTATAACTTTCTATTTTTTTTTAATAATGTATTTTTTTATACTCCCTTTACTTTTTCATATTTTCTTCTACCAACCCAACGACAGTTTACACGTTTTCCATTATTTAATAAGATATTTATTAGAATTTTAGAACTTCACAATCAAGTTTAGAACACTTGTCAAATCTGTATTTTAAGCTTTGCTTTTACTATTTATTTTTATTTTTATTATTATTAAAAAGGGTACAGTAAAAATTAAAAATGTTAGAAAGTGAAATTAATTATGATAAATATGAATAGATAACTGAAAATGTAATAATTAAATATATCTTTATTGTTTTATACGGAGTAAAAATCATGAATTTTATTTTTTAAGATAATAATAATTTTATTTTTTAATTATTAAGAAATGTTATTTGACTTTGTGTGAGAACACATTTCACTTTAGTCTTTACCTCCAAAAGCATAAAAGTAAGTCGTAAATATTAATAATTTTATATATTAGTGGTGTCTATAAAGTCCAAGCCAATGATGCTAGACCAGGTCGATCCAATTCATCCGTTAAAATCTGATATCATTAAAATACTTAAGAATTAATAAAAATTTTAAATTCAATAATAATAATAAATATAATTATTAAAAGAATAATATTTTAAGTTAAAATAGAAAAATTTAAATTTAAATTTTTTGTTTAAAACTTAATCTAAATCGAGCCAAGCCTAGAGCTCAATTGACTGAAGTTGAAATTATTAAGGCAGAATTTCAAAAAATTAAAATATAATAATAATTATTAAAAAATAATATATATGATATAATAATATATAAATTATTTTTTTATAATAATTTGAGATTTGATTTTAAAATATTTTCATTTTTATTATTAGTAATTTGAAATTTAATATAGTTCGAAATTATTTTAAAATTCAGGATTTAATATATTTCTTATTTTATGAATTTAAAATTTAATATAAAATATTTTTAATCTTTTATTATCTTTAAATATTATTTTTAATATCTATAATTTTTAATCTTCTTATTAATAATTTTAATAATTATTTTTTTAAAATTATTTTTCTTGTGTTTATCTAATAATTATTATTACATTTCACTTTTTTTAAATTCTTCTTAATATTATTTAAGTAAATAGATCTTGTGCGAAATGGAAACCCGTGAATTGATTTAAAAAAATATACAAATAAAATTTGTGTTGAAAAATACAAAGAACAAGTGGATATTATTACTTCTTGTGCAAAATTAAAAAAATTTCATTATTAATATATCAAATAATTATTCTAATTCTATTTAAACTCATTACTACCTTTTTTATATTTTTGAGAGTAGATAAAGCTTGTTTGAGAAAAGGTAAAGGTTGGCATGATGATAAAGCTTGTTGAGTTGTTGAAGAAAAGGGTTGCTTTATTATTATTATTATTATTATTATTATTATTATTATTATTGAGATGACGAAAATGTGCTTGAGTGAATGAAAATGGCTAGTAATCGTAAGGGAACAAGTCAAAAAAGTTGAGCAATGTTAGAATTGATTGAATTGTTCCATTGCTTCCTTTAAACTCCAAAACCGAAAGATCAACTTTAAATCACTTTTTTTTCCCCCCAAAACGTTATGACCGAAAATTGATAGGATGAATTAAAGTGTCATCAACAGATTTTGACTTCACATCTAACTCTACTTTGTTTTCTTTTCCATTAATGTTGGGACTAATTACTTACTTATTTCATTCTCCATAGTATCATATAAATTTCATTTTCTGCAGTTCAGTTGTCAATTCTTTTGGATGAAATTTTCTTTACTAACATAAAATATCTGAATTTAATTTCACGAATTACGTGACATTAATTTAATTAATATTTTATTAAAATAGTAAAAATAAAAAATAAAAATAAATAAAATATAACTTCCTTTAATAAATTCACAAGAGACAAACAAAAAAGAACCTTAAAACAAAAAAGAACCTTTTATATTCACTCAAAAATAATCAAACTTTTTATTATTAATTACGTTTTTTCTTACTTAAAACACTATTTATCAATTTTTTTAAACATAATTTTTTTTTACTTATTTTTTCTCAGCCACTAACATAATAGGTGTGCCATGACCTATTTGTTTAATATGTGTGTTAATGAGTGAAAAATAATTTTTGAAAAATAATTTATATATATTTTTGTATTTGTCTCGTAAAAAATAACATGGTCAATAAAAACTGAATTCTGGGTTAAATAAATTAACCAATTTTGCAAAAAATGCTCGACTTTTGAACGTCAAAATCAGGACAATATAATGACATCCAATAAAAGCAAGGCACATATTTTTGATATTTTATTATTGTTGTTGTCATCGTATTTATTTTTAATAGCTTGAGAAAGATCATTGTTTTTACGGTAACTTTTTCAAAAAATAATTTAATGACAAAAATATTTTTTCTAAAATAATTCAAACAACAAAATATGCATTTCTTAAATAAGTCCATTTCTATTAGTTATTTTTTAAAAATTATTTTTCAAAAAATAAACGATTTTACTTTTTTCATGTTCTTTGAACAAAAGGGTTTAATTGACGAGGAATAAAAGTTTGTGTGCTTAATTAAAAGACAAAAACTTATTTAGTTTTTAAATTACAGTTCAGGAACTTTTTTTATATATAAACCTATATAAACCAAATAATAAAATTTTATTTATGTTTAATTTAAAAATAAAATTATAAAGTTATGGTTTAGATTTTCGTATGACTTTCTTCTTTTCTTTTTATCAAATTACAATTATAGTCTATAGACACTAAAAAACATATTAGGCAACTTAATTTGTTTAAAATTTTAATAATGCCAACGAACAAAGTAATTATATTAAGAATTTAAAGTTCTATTTAATTTTTAACTAGATATAGAGTGTTTAGAAGAAAATTACAGTCTTTTTCTATGTAATCCTTAGAAATTGAATGTAAGAAATGTTTATTTCTTCAAAATCAATGTGCCTTTTCCATTAATAAAAATTGCTTAAACAACAATTGTTTTTATTTTATTTTAGTAGTTAAATTGGATAAAAGAAACTTAAGCTTGAAACTTCTTTTCCAAAGTTGGGACAAAGATTTATTAACTACAACCTTAGCTACTTTTAAATTTTTTTAGAGTAAGTTATACTAATTAGAAAGTTTTTTTATTGAATATGTATTATGAGTTAAGATTAATTCATTTGAAAAAAAACATGAAATTCAAATTATAATTATAATTAACAAAATGAATTAGAGTACTTACGTTTTTTAATTTTTTTAAAAATAACGATCAAAAAAATAACTCATCAATTTTTAATAAAAATATCTTTTAATTTTAAAATATAAATACTTAGTAACTTATTATTTCTTTTAAAATATAATAATTTTTTTAAAACATAATTATTTTTTTACCTAGTTAATGGGTGTGATTGAAGGCACCCATGGGCATGGCCGGACCATGATCTAAAAAAAATTTGAATTTTAAATTTAAGCTCAAATTCACTTTTGGCATGCTATCTCGAATTTACTGTTTACCTTTTAATAAAATATTAAAAATTTATTTTAATATTAATATTTTTATTTATATATTTTATAATTTAATTTAAATAAAAATATATTATTTTAATTTATAAATACTGTTCTGACTTGATCTAGAACATTAAAAAGGAAATCCGAACTCATTGCAGTAAAAGATTATGCCAAGCGTCAAATACAAACAATTAATAATAATTTGTTAACAAATCATTTTACTATTATTATTTTTTTGCTTTTTCCCCTTTGAAACTCATACACTATTTTTCGTATGAAAATATTTCAGAAGAATCGAATAGATTGGGTATTATATTGTTATCTTTGTTTTCATGTAAGGAATCAAACAAATAGAGTAGTTAATTTGGCAATTTAACCAAAGCATCTTGATTTTAAAATAAATTACCAAAATAATATTATTTTTAAATAAATTATCAAATTGCTGTTGTTTTTAACAAGTTAGATTCATATTATTAGTGTCTAAAAAGTATGGGGTTTATGATGTGAAAGTGCCAAAACAGTCGTCGTGTGAAAACATTTATAACGTGTTGTTTATTGTAATATAAATTTTATTATAGCTATATATAGCTGTTTAGTTTATAAAATAATTATTTTACAAAATAGTTTATTACGAATTTATTCTAAAAAATCATTAAATTATCATTCCAAACCCTCATATTAAATAGCTATTCCAATATTAAAATATTCAAATTTTATATTATTTTATTTTACTAAATCAAATTATTACATACAAATATTTTATTTTATTCTTATAAAATAACTATTTTATTATAATTATATTATATTTTAATAAATTAAATATAATATTTTATATTTTATTTCAATGAATTAAACGTATTGTTAATAATGTTTTCAATAAAAAATAGCCATAGCCAAGACGCTTTCATATCCGAAACACAAATTATTAGATGCTGTTTGCATATACGTTTCTACGTGGCATAAAAGTTATTTGTTTTGTTTATTTCGCAAATTTTAGTTTAGTTTAATTTAATACTTACAATTAAGATTAAAGAATGACAGAATAATGATAATCGTGTAATTATTATTTGTATAAATAAAAAAATGTAATAACTAACAACCCTACAATCATTTGCCAACTAATTAGTAAATTAAAACCAACAATTCATTACTCAAACCTTCAAAACAACCATTAAAGAATTCTTTTTTCTTAATTTTAATAGAAGAAGAGATGTGGTCATGACCGTTCGTAAGAGAAGTTCATCATTAGACGTCAGGTCTTGGCGGGAGAAGAAAAGTGGTAAAATCACATTATGGAAGATGACTACCTGCCATGAAATGGCACTAAGATTTGTCTATTCGTTGTCGTTTGATTGTTTCTAGTTATGTACGTAACGAATCCATCAAATACAACGTTGGATTCCGGTCCACAAAATGAAGCTTTTTATATTGGAAGCAACATCATCATCACCTTCCAATAAAATAAGTATCCATTTCACAACAGGTATATTATCCCATTTTGAAAATTAGAATGCAATATTTGTTTGACTGACGTTTCCATAGTAAAAGTGTCAATATTGATTGGTTCCTTCGTGGAAATGTTTTAAGAGATGACGTCTTCACATCAAAAACGTCAGAATTTTGGCGTTTTCACGTCAGAATCGCCACCTCATTCGGTGCTATCTGATGTGGGTGGTAAAATAGCAGCAATTAATTTGTTTAAAAATAATATTATTTTGATAATTTAGTTCAAAACAAAAAACCCTTCAATCAAATTGCCAATTAATTCTAGACAATTTAATAATGGCAATAGTAAACTAAGATTATCATACTCAAAGCAAATTGTTCAAATAAATGTCAAAATAATTTTTATAATATAAATTTAAGAAGCATTTTTCCTATAATCATTAGAAAATTGAAATTAAAACAATTGTTTTAGTTTTATAGCATCATTTTAAAAACTTTATTATCCGTTTCATTTTGCATGTCTCGTTTTTTATTTTCATGAAATTTAAAAACGTAACTTTAGTGTATTTTATATATAATTTGATTTTTAATATTGAAAAATAAAAAAAGTTTACGAAAAGAAAATTGGAGTGTAAACATTTAGACATTTAAAAAATAGAAAAAAATAAAAGAGTAATCATGTAATAATAAATTAAAACAATAAAGAAGTTAACTGTAATATTAATTTTAGTAGGAACTAGAACCAATAAAAAAAATTAAATAGAAGGGCAGGAACGAAATATATATATATATATATATATTTAATGAAGTGGAGTCTAAAAGGATTCTTTCTAAATATCATGAAACGGAAAGAATAGAATGAAATCAAAGGACATAGATGCAATATTCTCCCAAAAGGAGAGACCCGTTTGCAATCATTAACGGCAGGCACGCGGAAACGTGTCGTTTTACGGATTTAACCTCGTTGAAAATATTAAAAAAAAAAAATCATAGTAGATTGAATATCTATATTTTTTTAATATTTGAATTCAAATTAAAATGATTATTTTAAAATTTAAATTTATTTATTATTCATATTAAATCTACACATAATTATTTAAATTTAAATTTGAATTAAATAATATTATTTTTTGAATATCTAAATCTGTTAAAAACCTTAAAAACCAAAGTTCAATTCTTTCATTAGTATAAAGTTTTTTTCATTTTACAATAAATAAATAATGGATTCAAATATTTGAATATATGTCCATAAAAAGTAATGTAGATTTAGATAGCATCTTCAAATATTAAAATATGTTATTCGTAAAAGCAAAATGGATTCAGATATATGAATATCTAAAAAATTATATTTACATTTGCTTCAAATTTACTGCAGAATAATTATACTATCTAAATTTGAATATGCATTCATTCTGAATTTGCACAATCCATTGCTATCCTTAATATTAGAGTGGCAATTGGGTGGGTTCAGGCGGGTTCGGGACGAGTCATTTCGGGTTCGAGTTTTTTCGAGTTTGGGCTGATTCAGGTTCGGGTTCTTTTGAGTTTAGGATAACTCGAGTCCGAGCTAATTCGGGTTCGGGCTACTTTGGGTTTTGGCCAATTAGGGTTCGGGTTCGAGTATATTTTACATCATTTTTTTCTGTTAAATGTAATCAATTTTATGCAATTTTGAATTCTAAGCTTAGGTACTTATTTGGCCCCGTCTAGCACGAAAAAATCTTAGTTCGGTTCTATAGGCTTATCCATGGTCCGAAAATTTTTTGAATTATAAGATCAAGGCCAAAGTTATCCTGGCCGACCCATTTAAATACAAATCATTGTTCATAATATTAAAAAGTTATTTTTATATTAATATTTACATATTTTAT
>JBBYHK010000013.1:3153217-3173803 GCA_038382065.1 Adansonia grandidieri
ATTGTAAAAAATATTATAAGTTATTCACAAATACAATTTTAGCATATATAACTTTTTGGTATTTATAATATTAGTATGTACATATATGCACATATATACATATACGATTTTATTATATATATCTTATGTATAAAAAAATATGAAAAGAAATATAGAATATTTTAAGTCATGAAATAATAATTTTAAAATAAAGGGGTAAAGCAAGGCGGAGCAAGCATTTAGCAAAACCAACCCTTGTCTAAAAAAAAAATTCCCATTCGAAGCAGATCAAAGCAAAATCTGTGGAACAAATTGGTGGAGATCGAATTTTACCATCCTTATTTCATTGCACTGAAGCTCTAGTTGATGGCCAAATCTCCGCTGGCCATGCCAAGCTTTCCGCCACTGAAGTGGGGTGTTTCATCCAAAGAACCCTAATACTTTTTAGGCTTTTAACTTTCTCTTCTTTCAATAGTGCCTATCTGAAGAACTGACCCCCCCCCCCCCAAAAAAAAAAAATCAGTAAATGACAACTTGAGGTGATGATTAACGTCAACAGGTTCTCTCAAGCTTCAAAGAATCTAATCAAAGTTCATCTCTTCCTGAAGCAATATTATCATATCTACCTGATGTTCATCAGCTATGGTGTGTATCAGTTTCAGTCCATTCATGGAAATTCCTAAATGGCTGCAATCTTTCCCCAACTTCTTACAAATTAGACTTTGTCCAGTCAATCCGGCTTAAAACTCTTTGCTAAACATTATTATATTCAGCGAACCATACCATGTGAGATCATTCAACAAAACAATTCAAGCAACCCTACTGCAATTTCATAGCTGGCTGTAAGATGATAGCCTGCCCGTCAGAAAGGTGATATTCAACCTCGGATTATGGCCATGCAAAGTCTGATTTACATCTGCTTCAGTTATCACAGAGTGCGAAACTCAATACTCTCACATCAAACATGGCCTGCTAGATTTTTACACGCAACTGAAAAGGCACCCGCAGCATACAAATCTATAAATAAACCTATAAGGTTAATATACAACCAATATCACTAAATAATATACACTTTTCATGAATGACAGCTTAACTAAAAAAGGTATTTCATGGAAGATAATAAAGAAACAATCTTCAACCCTTGGAAAAGATCATCAGCACTTCCCCAGAAATATATATATTTTATATATAATAAATGATTTTAAAGTTCAAACTATACCTCTGACTCACAAAAGAATGCTTTATGATGTATCTCACAGTAGGCTGGATCATTCTTTCATCTTTAATCAATGCTGGCAAATAGAAAGGAGACACCCCCATTGCTGTCTGGAAATGGAATCTTGCCAACATTCAACCTGATGCCAATCATCGGTTGATATACCACAACAGAGATCCACTTTTATTTCTCTAGATCCAAACATTCATCAAAGATTCTACTGCTTGCACACTCCTGTAGAGCCTTAGCCTTGAGGTCTCTACTGAGTCTCAAGACATAATTCAGACCAACAAGAATCTCAGTGATTGCTGCTTCTGTCTTTTCTCTGTCTGCAAAGTAGAGAGTCTGCACCAGAAGCACATTTGTCCCGGAAACAAAGTTCTGCTGTTCAAAACTCCGCTCAGATTGCCATCTAATCATGTTATGAGCTAGTGGCGCCAACCACCCCAATATGGAAGACATTGCCTCAGTCCATTCTCCGGCAAGCTCTGTGTCATAAGATGATGAAGCTAAGCTCTTTGCATATGGTTTTAGCCTTACCCTCAGTGCAGCTCTCACACTTGCAGGTAACATATTGTACAGATCACCTCTAGCATCATGACCAATCAAGTGAGGAGATGCTGCTAACTTCTCAATGACAATGATAACATTTGCATAGTGCAGTGCTAAAGCAGAAGCACCGAGAGTATTAGGCAGAGCATCCAACATCCTGATTTGAGATTTAAACACTGATGAACTACTTTGAACTGCATTTCCTTCAGGAAGATTAAGATTTCCAGATTTGGCTCCATTAAGAATTCCTGAACGAATGCCATTTGATCTTATATAACAATTTCTGATGGTAGCATCATCAGTGTCTATCATGCATCCTCTAAAAGGTCCCACTTGAGTCAATCTCTTTCTTTTCAAATGTGGTTTCTTTCTGTTAACAGCAGCTGGGTGGTTGTTAGCCTGCAAAATCTTCTTGCTGATTTTATCCATTCCAAAAAGTGGTCCTGACTTCGCTGTTGACCTCTCAAGCGGACCGGAATGGAAGTTGAAATTTCCATTGTTTTCAGCAATAGAGCCTGGTTTTGTGGTTAAGCCAACAAGAGGCCCAGAATGGAAATAATTTGTTTTATTTGGTTTTGAAATTGGGCCTGATTTAGTGCTAAACATTCCAAAGGGGCCTGAAGAAAATCTGGTGAGGCTAGTATTCTCAGTTGGATGAACTGAAGATCGCATAAAGGTAGAAACCGATTGGCTGCGATACATAAAACCTGAATTTGTCACCCTCGAATCTCCATCATCTATATTTAGTTCAACTCCAAAGACATGTTCGATCCTAACAAATACTGTGAATATTGATCTTGCTATAAGCCGAATTGTATAATCATATGTCCTATTCCAAAGAGACATCTCCCGCAGATTCCTCAGTTCATGCTGCTTCCACATAATCTTCTTCTGAAATTCATGCCAATTCTCTGGCTCCGTATCACTGCTTTTCATCCTCCTTAGAGTTTGCTCAAGATCCATCAGCATTTCCATCTCTTGGTACAAAGTTGCATTCACCGAAATGAAACGTTCCATCTTGTTCACTTTCTTGACCATCTTCTTTGATGAAAATATCCAACCATAAGGGTCAGCACCACTCTGGACTAACTCGGTGAAGACAAGTCCAAAAGTTCTCAAACCCGGATCACTACATTTCTTTGCAAGCCTATCCACGGATTTTGCCACGTATGTAATGTTTTCAATCATTTCTGCACATATCAAGTTTCCAATGTAATCTTCATCTTCAGATACAAGCTTCTTAATCCCCACAGAAGTTGTGATCTCCTCTCCCAACCTACTAACCTGGTTATCACTCAGACACTGCCATAGGTGCACCAGCTTAGACATCAAGCTCGCAACTTCAAATGCTAATACTCCAATTTCAACCCTCTCAGAGCCTTCTCCATGCCTCCGTGGAAATTTCCAAAGATTACGAAACCAAGACTCCGCTACCATCTTTTTATACCAAATTCTCTACGTAAAAACACAAAATTGTTAAAAAAAAACGAGCCCAAAAGATCAGCATCTCCATTAGATTTCGTACTTAAAATTTTAAAACAAGCTAAAGATCAACTGATCACACTAAATCATCAAAATAAAACTTGGGAAAAAACACAATTTTAAAAATAATTTAATCACAAGAGATCATCTTCAAAAGTAACAATTTTCAATCAAAATTAATTTTCTCTAAACTGTTGTTTTTTGGGTTAGATTATATCTCAATAGAACTATCCAATTACCATTTGCAAAGAAAAACTCAATTAAAGTATAAGGTAAAATTTCACAAAGAGAGGCTTATCATGATTAATCAACTAAGAAAAAAGTAATAAAATTCAAAAGCAACCATGCTAAATGTAGAAAGAAAATAAAATTATAGCATCCAAACACTTAAAAAAAAAAAAAAAACTTATCCACAGATTCCAACCATCTAAATACAGTAACCAGAATTCCAAACAGAATAAAACCCAAAACCCAGAAAGAAAAACCAACAAAGAGCAAAGAAAAGTGAATCAACATATAGCTGTAAAATAATACTTACTGATCACATGAAATGCAAAAGGGACTGGCAAAAATTCACAAAGAAAGGCGTATCACTGTTACTCAATTACCCAAAAAAAAAAAACGGTAATAAATTTCAAAAGCAACAATGCTAAATGTAGAAAGCAAATAAAATTGTAAGATCCAAACACTAAAAAAAGCAACTTATCCACGGATTCCATCCATCCAAACACAGTAACCCAGAATTCCAAACAGAATAAAACCCAAAACCCAGAAAGAAAAACCAAAAAAAATGCAAAGAAAAGTGAAGCAAAAAGTAGTTAAAAAAAAAAAAAACTTACTGATCACATGAAGTGCCAAAAGGACTCTCAGCTTCAGAATTTGAGAAGGATAAAAAAAAAAAGGAAAATATGGCAAATGAAAGGAAATTGAGAAGAGAAAGAGAAGAAACAAAGACGAGAGGAATAGCTGGGAAAGATGCAGTGAAGACAAGAGGAGCCACATGGGGAGTTAATGTATATATGATTTGCTTCAATTGGTACTTTGCTAAAAGATTACTATTGGAAAACCGAGTGAACATTAAAGTTTATAAATAACTAACAACCTTTCCTTTTTCATAAATTTAATTTTTTTTAATGCTCCTTTTACTTTTTCATATTCTTCCTAACAACCATACGATTTACACGTTTTTTCATTTTTACACTTCATTTAAAAATAACAGTTAAAAATTATTTAATTATTATCTTAAATAAATTTTATGTTTAGTAAATTATTTGTACTAATATCAGTGTCCTTAAATATTATTTAACATTTAACATTTAAATCTATTTTATAATTAAAATTTAATAACTTTGCAAACAAATTTAAGCACTTGCCAGTTATGAAGCCTTGTTTACTTGGTACTTTTTACTTATTACTTCACTCAGTAGCTTTTACTTTTTATTCTTTTTTGCCGCTTAAGAAATCACAGTAAAGCACAAAATTCACCTAAATTAGTCGAGTCGGTAAAAGAGGAGTCTTTTGTCAACCGGTAACATCCAAGCTTTTTGAAAACACCATGTGAATAAAATCTTGAATGTACCGAACCAAGATTTGAAACTGAGCTCTTGATTTATTGGAAAAAAAAAAAAAGAAAAAAAAGATTGCGTTCAAAACAAAAATTATAGACACCTATAATTATATTATAAAAATAAAAGTAAAACCAATTAATTACCATAAAAATGAATAATGATTAATAAAGCAATACTAAATGTAACTGGATTATTCTATTTAAAAGTAAAAAAAATAGATTTTATTTACAATTATAATTTTTAATTATTAAAGAATGTTATTTCATTTTGTTGAGAAGACATTATTTTACTCTTCCCTCCCGGAAAACAAAAAGTAAGTAGTAAACCTGACAATTGTAATGGAAATTAAATTATTTAATTAAATAAATACATGATATAATGTATAAAAGCGAGCTTTTAAAATTTTAAAACTTGTATTGATAAACATGATTGGTGATAATATTAATAATCCTATTTAAATTCATTACTATTCTTTTTTGTTAACAGCTTTTGGGGGAAATAAACTAAAGTTTCTTTGAGAAAAGGTGAGGTGGGCATATGATGATGATAATCTGCATGCATGAATTGAAAAATGTTAGTTAACCTAAAGGGTGTGAACAAGTCAAAAAAGTTAAAAAGCAATGTTGGACATAATTGAACAATTTATGTTGTTTTTTGCTTCCTTCGAACTCCAAAAGATTAACTTTAAAGCACCTTCCTTTTTTTTTTTTTTTCCTCTTTCAAAAAGTTGAGATTACAAATTGGGAGTAAGAAATCAAAGTGTGGTCTAAAAGATTTTGACTTATTATCCAAGTCTTTTTTTTTTTTTTTTTACATTAAGCTTAGGACTTACCGACTTAGTTCATTTGCTTTAGTATCATATATAAATATCTACCACCAAACTTGCTTTAATATCATATATAAAAAACACCATGGTTAGGACTTACCGACTTAGTATATTTTATCACTGTCAACCACCTTCTATCTTCGTCATCACTATCCACAATAGAACTTGTTCTTCAAGGTGTATTCCAATTTTTTTTGTAATTATTTACACAATATATATATATTTTTTATAAGTTTTTTTACACAATATTTCATTTTAGTGGTTTGTAGCATTTTTTTATTTATTCAAAACCCCTCTTCATATTCAATTTGAGGGGATTACTCTCCTTTGCTTGCCAGGTGACAAATCTTTTTTTTTTAATTTTGTATATTCATGTTGTGTCATAGTTATTTTTTATGTCATAATCAAGGTATCATATATTTATATAATTTTTGACACGTTAATAATTTGTTTTATGTAAATTTAACATGTTCATGTATTTGTGTTATGTTCATATTTTTTGTGTCATGTCTTATTTTAATTATTTTTCTCAAGTTTTGTTCATATTGTATAATCATGTTATGTTTGAAATTGTCAAGTTTAATTGACGCTATTCAAATAACTTTCAATTTTGTGATAAGTTTCCTAATATTCTATGCTTCTTTTTCATGTCATAATAGTATTCAAGATACGTATTCTATTAAAATTTTGACATGCTAATTTTTATATAGACTTTGGCATGTTCTGTATTTGTGCTGTGTTTATTTTATTTTTTAGGTGTTTCACATTTTAGTTATTTTTTCATGTTGTAGTCATGTCATATAATAATATTGTATCTGAAATTGACAAGTCTAATTGACGCTATTTAAATAACTCTTAATTTATGTCATTTGCTGTATAAAGATAAAAAATTATTGTTTGTTTAGATTAAATTTGGTAACTTTAAACATTTATATCTTACTTTAAAAGTTGTCCTAATGTAGATATATATATTTCACATATTTGTTATATTGGTTCAATTTAAACTCTAAGTTTATTGATTTAAAACTTATATTATTGCATTTGTGTCTATCATACATTAATATAAATATCATATGATTTTCAAATAAAATTGCATTTATAATATACAATTAAAAAGTGTCATTTATCAATACACAATTTAAAGGTGATTAGTTAACTTCCTTATGCAAAAGCTTTTTATTTTTTTATTTTATTTTTTGTAGTTAGGCAATGGGAGATTTTTTAGATTTTGGTCAATCTATTTCTCTTCCAAAATGGTAAAAATATTTATAATAAAAATATATGTAATATGGAAAAATGACGCGAATATGATATGGGTACACGAATATGTTAAAATTTTTATAGTACAAATTATGAACATATCAAAGTTTATATAAATATATAATACTTAAACATGATTAAAAAAAATTACAAATGATACGAATACACAGACAAAGATATGTTAACTACAATGTAAGCTCCTTTTCAATTTTTTTTAGTCATTGATCAAAGCAAGTTTATTATTGTAAAAGATTATGCTAACCGTCCAGTTACAAACCAATTATTAATAATTCATCAACACATTCTCACTTTCATTGTTTTCGCTCTTTTGAAATTCATACAACTTTTATTTCTTCATACAAGAATATTTGAGAGGAGTCGAATCCAATTGGTATTATATTGTTATGTTTTGTATTCATGCAAGCAATACAATAAATATAATTGTTAATTTTATACAATTTAGCAATGGCAATAGATATAAATTAAAATTATCATAATGTTCTAAAAATAATTTTTACAATGCTAGATTCAATAATGAGTATTTTTCAAAGAATAATTAAAAATTTGAAAGTACAAAAATAGTTTTAGTGTTTTAGCATCTTATTAAAACTTTATTAGTTAATTAAAACAATAAAAGTCCAAGAAATTTATTTTAATACAAATTTTGGTAGGAACTAATATTAATAAAAGTTTCAATGGTGGGATAATTATCCAATACAACAGTGGTGAAAGGAAAAAATTTCACAAGCAGGGTTCTTGGGATAACATGTGTTTGCGATGTGCCTTACTCAAGGGATCACACATTCGACTTAAAAATATGGTAAGAAAGAAGTGTTTCTCATTTCGAGTTTGGGTGATCGTCTTAAAAAATTGTTCATCTGAGTATTCTCACATGGCTTTTACAAAGTAGCTGAAAAATTAGAGTCACCATCGATCATTTAAGCTAAATGTGACTGACACATAATAAAACCGATCTCTTTAAATTTTGAAAACTCTTTTTTAAAAGGATTGATTTTAGGGTCTGCATGAAAACCATAATAGGTAATTTGATTTGAGAGTCGATTATGAGTGAGGAAGGATTAGCACCCTACACTACTATGAATCGATACCATTTAGCCATATATTATCTCAGTTTTAGTTTTTTTAATTGTCATTATTCCATTATAGTCCCCCTAAATATTTGAATGAATTTTGGAAATACGAAACCTAGGATTTTGCAAATTTGGAATTCACTATGCTCCTCCCACGAGAAGGAGGCAAAGAAAAGAGTTTTGTTGAAATGATTTTAGGTTTAATTTTGAAAAGAGTATCTCAGATTAGGCACCCGAAGCATTGCCTTAATAATATTTCAAAAACGCTTAATTAAAATTCCATGATTACATTATCATAGAGATCAAAAGAAAGATATTAGTAACCACATAATTATCATAAAAGGTACATCATGGAACAAAAATAAAGCATGGGTCGATTAAGGATATATCTCTTGATTAGTCTTCGATTATTTAATGTAATGCCTCATTCAAGAAATATATGTATGAAAAGGCTTTATTAAGAATATTTATAATTAAAGTGATTTTTTAATAAAGAGGAAATTACGTAAGGACTAACGGGTGAATAACCCATTTTGATGTACCACATCATGGTTGGCCTAAGTTAGGGGGGCCCGACAGGGGAAGAGTTTGAGTATACAGGCACAGTCATACGATCAAGGGCTAAAAGAGTCAATTGGGTGTATTATGTGCTTGATAAGGAAGATATTTGAAGATTCTAGAAGTATTCATGAGCAAAAAAGTCAGAAGCATCCAAATTAGGAAACTTTTGGTGTGCAAATTATTACTTAATTTCCAAGGCTTTTAGTTTTCTTTTTTTAGAAAGGTTTTAATTCCTTAGCTTGCAAGGATTAATTCCATTGACTATTTTTCTTTCTAAGCAAGCAATATCTTAATTAATTATTTAGGATTTAGCAAAGGCTTTTGGCCAAATCCTCTATTATAAATATGGGACCTTATGCTTATTTTTGAGTCATTCAAAGTTGATCAACAAAGTTGCTAATTATTTTTAGTTATTTTCCTCTTATCCAAGTCTTCTTGATAGTGAGCTTCTGATACTTATCTTTTAGGTTTCTCATCCCTAAAAGTGGCATCCAACCTTTATATTGATTGTGGCAAAGATTCTTATCAATCAATTAAGGTTTATTCCTTCCATCCTTCTAACTTTCAGATTTTGGATTTTTCTTTTTTCTATTATCATTTTGAACCATTAGAGATCTATTTGCATTAAGTACTATTCTAATAAGGCTTATCAGATTTATTATATTACTTTGACAAATTTTATCAATTTGTCAAGGGATCATAAAAGGGGAAAAGATATTTTATTCCTTTCCTCTCATAAGGCTTTTGAAAAAAAAAATTAAGCCAAAGATGAGGAATCAAGTCTACAATAAGTTTAATACTCTACTCCTAACATAAGTAAAATCTTTCTTTTAATTTATAGAAAGATAGTTTGTTTATTGCTAAAATTAAGTTGTAAATCATGGGAAAAGCTAAAGATTTTATAATGTCTTATGGGTTCTTTATAGTTATTAAATTTGAGCATCTGATTTGGATTTTATTCAATTGATTGATTTTTAACTTGAGAAAACAACTAGTAGATTGTTAGAATGCAAGAGATTGAATTTGCTGAGGAAACTCTTAGGAATTTAAGAAACCCCGCATGATTCATTAAGAACCATTTTGGGTAATACTATAAAGGCATTATTTGGCATTTAAGTGAGAGTAGAGAAGGCTTTTTAGGATGACATAAAGGTTGGTAAAGGGGAAATTGAAATTTGTTGAGATTTAAAGAGAAATCAGTTTTTGCAAGAATGTGTTCTTATAGTAGTTTAACTTTAACTTCTATTTTGGTTCATTAAGTTTTACTATGTAAATTGTATATGGTTGGGACGCTAGTTGATCTTACTTTCTAACAACATGTATGGAAGTGAATTACAAGTATGCATAGATGTCCCTTATTTATAAGACAGTGCCACACTGTTTGGAAGCAACAGCAAAGTTGAATTGTGCAAATTTCTGAAATTAAGTTACAAGGAATTATAGGTCGAATCATATATGATTAAAAGACCTATCAAGCCTTGTTTCTAAATCATCAAATAAATCTTGATTTTAAGTTCTATAACTTAAGTTATAGTTGATTTAGTGAGAATAGCGTAGGCTACCAGCATTAGTTAAGTAGATTAACTTATATTAAATTTAGTAATTCTTAGTATACATGGTATCTAGAAAAGGTTTATTGATTTCTTCTATATTAAATGACTATTGATAGGTTTTGGTTACCTAGGAGTTAGGAGATATGCTAAATTGTTAATGTAAAAGAAAGGAAAGTATAACTTCACACAAGTTGCTTGTTTTAAACCAATCATATATATATGTGTGTGTGTGTGTGCGTGTGTGACTACAATAAATTCATTTAATATCTTGTTTCCTTATTTTCAGCATGCAAATGATCAAGCATATGATTAGTGTTTGTTTTATATATAATGAATCATTAGATCATAAAGGAAGATGAAAACGATTGCTTTGACTATGCTTTTAAAAAATGATTGTCAAAACATATGAGCTTTTGAATGAAGTAATAGTTGGTATGAGTTTAAAGACTATTTTGTGAAAGCTATGAATTGACCACCATAAGTGTGACAAGCGATACTAGAAATAGTTAGTACGGCCTCGCTAATAGGTTACAATAGTTAGCAAAGACCCTACTAACGAGTTATACTAGTTAGCAAGGCCTTGCTATCAGGCTACAATAGTTAGCACAGGCCTAGCTAACAAGTTACAATAGTTAGCACATGCCTCGCTAATAAGTTACAATAGTTAGGTAGGCCTTGTTAATAGGTTACAATAGTTAACATAGGCCCCACAAATGAGTTACAATAGTTAGCAAAGATCATTTGACCCTACTAACAAGTTAGAATAATTAGTAAAGATCATTAAACCTCACTTATTAATTAGAATAGTTAGCATATGACCCCACTAATAGGTCAGAATAATTAGCATAGATCCTAGTAAAAGGTTATAACAGGTAGCTTTCAATCCTATAAATGACTTATAATAATTAGTTTATGTTAGCTCAAACATAAAAATGAACCAAGATAGGGTTGAATTAGTTCTTTTAAAGTTTTAATCATAAATTCAACTTTACTAAAAAATTGAAGTCAAATGAATATGGAGATAAGTTAAGAGTGAGAAAATCAAACATAAGATATATTGAGGTTTGGTCCTTGAACTCGAGCCTATGTCCTCTCTTCTTGGCATTCCCATGCCAACCCGATTTCCATAATCCACTAGTGAAAATATTACCTTTAAGGCTAAGGTATAACCTTATAACACTATCTTTTGAGGCTAAGATAGAACTTTTGATTCCTCTTAAGAATTATACACAAATCTTTCAGTGTTCTCACTTAATCTCACACAAATTCTTTATGAAATGAATAAGTGTTTTGCAAACAAATCAAGACCTCTAATTGGTAGATGTTTGCTAGAGTTTAAGTATAAGATAAAAGAGATACAAATGAACTTAAATAAAATAAATTGATTACAAATATGATGAGAATGAAGAACTTAAAGAATTTTGAGCTTTGATGTGAAATACTTGATCAATCTTGGTATCTCTTGTGTCTTGAACAATTGTGAGCATCTATTTATAGCTTGAGAATGAAATATAGATTTTAGGCATTAATTAGGTTGTTAGAGGGCTATTGTGAGCTTTATAAATATGTGTTTACATTCAAACTAGCGCTAATGTATCGATAATTTAGTGTTAATATTAATACATAGGTTGGAAAAACATGACTGTTGTACGCAATGTATTGATGCCTATAATGTGTGTATTGATACACAACATGTTGTATCGATATAATTCTACTTATATCCATACATTGACAGTTTTGGAAAACCTAAGCTACTGCTGAGTATTGTATCAATACAAAAACACAATGTATCGATACATTCAAATTAAAATCAAGTTTTAAAGTATTTTTCCAGGCTTTAATACTTGTAAAACTTTTCTAAAAAATATTTTAAGTTAAGATATGCAATAAGAACATATTTTTCAGTAATAAGGAATTTGAGACAATTTAGTATCCTTCAAATATCTTCAAAATAATTTAAGGAAAATATACTAAAATTGAAAACATTTAAATACAAGCTAATTAATCTTAAGTTATTGTTATATCAAAGTAGAGACCAAATCAAAGCTAGTAAAGCTAATAGTTTATGGCCCTACTAATGGGTTATAATAGTGAGCTTAAGATCTCACTTAGGATTTTCAATAGTTAACTTGAGATCTTGCTGACAAATTTTAGTAGTTAGCAATGGTCCTGATAACAGATTTGTTAGTATGACTTGTCACTGGTTATAGTAATGACATATTTAAAGATAAACCAATGAAAATCTCGATGTACCAATTTATGAAAATGATTTCATGATTTTAGAGGTTAGAGTCTTGATTTACAAAAAAAAAAAAAGGATTAATGGCACTGATTTGTATTGACAGTGAATCTCAAATTTATGAAATCATTAGTGTTTTCATATCATTATGATGCTTTAATGATTTATTAATTTCTTTGATAGTATAGCTAGAATAATGATCTTGAATGAGTTATATGATATATATGGAATGATGCTTTATCTAATGGGGTGCGAGACTATACCTACTGAGCTATAGTTTGCTCACTTTCTTTTATTTCTCCTACAAATGATTAAATGACTAACTTTGTTTTATGCTTGAGAAATTGGAAGACCTAGAGTGAAAAGACTATTTTGGCATTAAAGCCTTATTAACTATTAAAGGTTGTTCGAGACATAATCGTAGTGGTTATTGCATTTATATGAATTGATCCTTTGGATACTTAAGATTAGTTATATTGAATTTTTTTAGCATGGATATTGTTTAAGAGAATTTTCTATGAGAGTCCATTAAAGGATATTATTGATATGTTGGAAAAAAAAGCTTCGTATTATCTTAAAGAATGCTTGAGGGAATTTTTTTTGCTTTGAGATAATATGGCTGTATTGCTTCTTAGTTTGGGGCATGATATAAAAAGAAATAATCTATTGACAATTTTGAGATAAGTTTGGATTCAAAGGGTGATTAAGGCATTAAACCAAAGGTAAATTGAATAAAATCCGAGAAAAAATAGGAGAGAAAAAAACTTGATTTTTAGGATATTTTTAAAACGAAATTAATAAACCAAAAATTAATGAAAATTATTTAAAAATTCGGTACTTGTTATAGAACAAGATTTTTTGAATTTTTAAAGGAAAAAAGGTGAAATTTGATATTTAAATTAAAAACGAATTTTTAAAAAATTTGAATTGATTTTTTCAAAAAAATCATAAAGCTTTAACTGAGATTGAACTCATTCCTAAGCATTTGAACACCCAGGAAGAGTGGAGATATGGAAGTCATGGTTTGTGCTTAATTTTAGAAAACAAAGGATAGTTATGATGTTGAGCTTTTTGGATCTATGCTTGATTCAAATTAGACCTAGCAATATTTGATGCGACTACACGAGTATGATGTGCTAAAATAAAAAGACACGACATGACACGATAAGAATACATTCTCAAAATCTATATAATTCAAATTATAATTGTATCAAAATTGATATAAATATAAAAAATGTTAAACACGATTATGACACGACAAAATATACGAATATGACACAAATACATGAATTATCAGGTGTAAATCAAATGGACCCTAAATGAGGCAAATGATACGTTGTTGGAAAGGTAACTTAACGAGATTTCACCCAAAAATAGCAAGAAATTCCTAGAAAATTATTTTCAAGGTGAAAATATTTTTTGAATGCAACATTGGCAACAAAAACAAGGGAATTAGCACAGTGATATTAGTAAAATCGTCATGAATTCATTAGGACTTGGAAAGACGCAAACAATATACCCTTAGAATGGAAATTCAATGTGTTTTAAGGAAATTATTTTTAAAAAAATTCAATAAAAATCCTTTGCTAAGTCAAAAACAATTTGTCACTAGTGTCGTTTGCTAGATTTAGGGTTTAGAACAAGGAATGATCAAAATATTAAACCTTCTTTCTATATACTCGACAAATCGCATGCAATAGCTCATTGGAAAGCTGATTCAAAGTTATTTAAGGAAAAATCCTAAAGAATAACCATAAAATCATTTGGTGTATGAAGTTAGTGTTTAAATCCTTCTTACTGCTGCTACTTTTAGCTAAAAATAGGGGAATATCAGTTTCTAGTTACCTAAGTGCAAGTTGTAGGTGTAAACCCTACAAACGAATTAGATTTGCTTGTAACATGCAAGCTTGTAGACATTTCATGTAAAATACATTATATATTTTTAATGTTTATGAAGTATTTCTTTATCCATAAGATTTCATTTGAATAATTATTGTCAAAAGTCTTATAAAGACAAAGCCCATGAAACACATTGGCCTTGTAAAGGAATTGTAATAGGTTATAATTATGGGATTCTTATGCATCAAAGCTGTGTTTCTTAAACCATTCCTGGTCATCATATTGTCAAAACAAGGCATTGACAATGCTTAAAGATTGGCATATGTGAGTTTTCATGCATATGATGCATGCAACTGATTTCATAAGTTAAAGTATAGAGATACTTAGGGACATCGTATGGGTGCTTATTACTATTAACAAGTTAAATGAGCATGACCTGCTATGAAAGTTTCATTTGGTATTTCATTTAAGTGCCTATGAAAAATACTCTTATGTGTCAGTAGTGTAAGTGATCTTTAGACTTGTGACATTAGGTCACCTTGTATGTGAATTACATATTTAGAGATCATTATAAATGGGTCCACAATGAATGGATACCAAAATAAGAGTGGTTTAGGGTATGGTAGGAAGCATATTGAAGGTGAATGAGTGGTCCATAGTAGATTCATCACCCCAAGTGATATAAGGGGACATATCTCATTTGTTCTTGGCTTTTGTTAACTCAAAGTCATTGGTTAAGGTAATACCAATTATGGAGTTAGCACATAGGGCTATAGGACTAATGTGAAATGGGCTGAGAGTAGACATTGCACCTTGCTCTTGCCTTTTCTGAGATATCTGATGAAAGGATTGAATTACACTAACATATTGTACACTAAAAAGCTTGTCAAAACTATATTGACTCTCATGGCATTTGGGTGGCCATGATGCATTATTAGATGCCGCTCATGGTCTATAAATATAAATATTCTTAATCGAATTGATTTATATTTATTGCCAACATATTAGGGGCCTAATGAGTCACACGCATAAAGGTGATTTTATGAAGTTAAAATCAAATTGGATTAAATTTTAGAGATATTGATCTCATAGGGACTAAACTGAAAAGTTTAATTTGTCAAGGGGTTAAAGTGTAATTAAACAAAAAATTTGTATTTAACCCTAAACCTAACTATTTATAATGTGGCTTTGTCGTCTTCGTTTTATTAGTAGATTGATGCCACCTTTTGTCATTGACAATAAGTAGCCGCATGCCAAAAAGTGTTGAGAAAGAAAAACATTTTCTTGTTCTCGATTCTTCAACATAGAAAAGGTGTTCAATCAAAGGTAAGGTTTACAAAACTTATGTTGCTAGCATGACTCCTAACAAAACATGATGCTAACTTTGTGAAGGTTTCTCAAGTCACTCATTTGGATGACCATTAGAGGTTGGACAATTAGACAGCTTTGGTTTGCGACAACTGGGTTTAGTGTACAAGAATAAGCAAAGATTGAATTTAATTAGGGATCTTGACAATCCCAATATGATGTATGAGTTTCAGATTCCATTTGTCTTGAATTTTCAAATCGGTTAAAGGCATGCAAGTAGATCCTTTGAGGAATTCAGTATATTTATTTAATTTTCATTGCATAATTTAATAGTAATTATTAAATTTATTATTTTTATTCATTTGAGCATCACTTGAATTCCAACGAGTGATATCTGATCCTTGCTTGTGTCATTTTAATTGATCTTTTGTTTTAATTATTATCGTTTTTGAAATAATTTTGATTTAGGTATTTTTTCTTGATCTGATTAGATAATTGAAATTTGATAAAATTTAGTTTAATTTAATTTCAATTATAGCAGCATATAAATTCATGCTAATTTGTTGTAATTAATTAGTTTAAAAATTGTTTTTAACCAATTTCTTGATGGTAGAATTAGTTGGCCTCAATTGAGAATTTGTTTGTGCCAAAATTGTATCGATATTTGGTGAAATTGAAAGCCAAAAAATTCAGATATTTTGGCTGATTGTAGCTGCTGTTTTAATGATTTTTCAGCTCTAGAATTATCAATAAATGTTCAAGATATTGCTGAAAAAAATAAGTTTAATAACAGCCATTGAAATAGTCTCAATATAGGCTATTTTAGTGCATTTGTTGCACGTAATGTATGCATGCTTGCTAGGTGTCTTTGCAGCAACTTTGGTGGCGTTAAGATGCAGCCAGCAGCTGCTTGCAGCCATAAGAATAGCAATAAACCACCGCCTGCTACATTTGGAGTTTGATGGCTTAATGAAGCCATAAAGCACATGTTAGTCCAGAATTTGATTGCCGTTTTTGGTGATGTTTATTCATTACATGTGCAACGTGTGTGAGCTTCTTTGAACCAATTTTGCTGGTATTTTTGGCTGCTGCCAGAAGCTGCTTGTTGCACGGAATTAGTCCATGAAAGACAAGTAACAAAGGCGAAAGATTGCTTGCTTTTTGGTTGGTGAACTTAATGCATTTGATGCGCAATGTGTGCAGCAAATTTAAGTTGCTTGCTGCCTCTTTTTCACCGTTCTTGGTGGCTGATTGTGCAGCTGGCAGCAGCAATTTTGCTGCATAAAATTCACGCCATAAGCTTGGCAAATATGTGGTTGAGTCATGCTTAAACTCTATCACTCCAACTAGCAGTCGATTGTAGCATTTGATCGTGGTCTGTTGAAATCGCATGGCACATGGCACTACGTTATAATTTTTGCCTCATAATACTAGCGTAAGAAGCTAGTGTTTTAGGGCAAATTAATTTCTCAATAATCACTAAATAAATAATTATTCAATTGGTTAAATTTTAAATAATTTAAGATAACAATTGAATAATAGAATTAACATGTATTTATTTCCAATTAAATTATTTAATTGGACAATATTTAATTTAATTGATTAATCCTAATTGGATTAGGATTTATTCTAATATGATTATAATAAATGTTAATCAAGTAAGAAAATAGGTTTTCTTAATTAAATTAAATATAAGATCCATAATTGGATAACAAAATTAATTTGTTTTTATTTCCAATTAAATTGATTAAGCCTAACTGGATTAGCATTTATTCTAATATGATTAGAACAAAGTTAATCAAGTAAGAAAATAGTTTTCCTATTTAAATTAAATATATGATGAAGTATAAATCTTAGAACGGTAACTAGAGATTAAAACATAGTTATACGTTTATGATATTGATCTTGAATGTATGGGATGATTATGGACTTAGACCTAATGTGATTATAGATGGTTAATTATTTTTAATGGTATTTAGTTTATTAAATAAGGTATGCATGCCTTGCCTTATCTCTTTTTTTTTTTAAGGTTGTAAAATTCTTTCCTCACCTAATTCCTCTCAAATATAGCTCAAGTTTTTTTTTATTTCAAGTGTAATTAGATTACATTAAGTCTAAAATTAAGATTAGTTACGAATAAATTTTTTAACCTAAAGAAGGAGATCCAAGAGAAAGCACCATGAAGCCCGAGAGACTGCAAGAAGACTTGTGATGATCTTGTATGTAATCACCTAGGAATTGACCAACCAATTTCCTTTGATGGCTTAAGGAAATTGGACTAGATAAAGTCCACAATCATCCAAGTAGTATGCATGATAGTATATTTATTTTATGCGATAATTTAAATGCTATGCATGCTAGTAAAGATGATACCTTAATTAAAATAAACAAAAGAAATCTCTCATATATATTGAGTCACATGCTATGCATGATAAAGATGCCTTCCATTATTCATAATAAGATACTCAAGTTCCAATCGTTAGGATTTGTTGAGTTGACTCAAGGCCTCAACCATTTAAATTGCTTGAGTTATAAATAATAGGTCTTACTTAACTAATGTTGTATTATTCAGATGCATATAACTTGACCACATGTTGTTAGAAGTGAAGGTTAGGCGAAATGTGTATGATGTATTTAGGCAAGGAGTTGTCACCTAACTGACTTGGAAGTTGCATGGGGATGCAATTGGCATGCTATGTTGCTTGCCTAATTAGACATGTTGAGATTTGTTGAGCCAACTCAAAGTTGAAAATGTTAAAAAGGATCCTAGCCCACTAGAAATACCTTGAAGAGATTTCCATATAATAATGAGGGTTATTATCATGAAAAATTAGTGGGAGAACCAATAAAGATTTAATACCTTGTCTTAAATTGGTTTAATACATGAAATTACTAATTTATACTTTTTTCCATACTAGTTGTTGAAATGGGATTCATATTGACTGTATTGCGAGGCATATTTGAAGCCATTAGCCTAAAGTATTTGGACTAGTATGTCAAATTAAGAATCCTTCTCAATAGATGGAAGGTTGTTTGCTTCCATGTTAACATGATTGAGTTGAACAATCTACTATTGATTCAATTGCCTAGATATTGACTCAGGGCGGGAATCACACTTATGTAATGACATAAGATTGTTAAATAATAGTAGATAGTTAGGCTCTAATGAGGTGGTCCTAAGGATAGGCAACGGCGCAAAAGTTGCTACCGCTGCTATTAGGACTTGTACCTTATTATTACTTTCAAGCATAACCTTAGAACTCAAAAAATGTTTCTAAGTTCCAAGATTGTCTAGAAACATCATTTTAGTTTCATACCTCACTATAAATGATGGTCTCATGTTTAAGATGAAAAGAAATAATGGTTTAATAATCATCAATTACATAGTTTATGGATCAAGCATATTACAAAATGGCCTATTTGTTTTGGATCCAAAAATGCCTTAAAATGAATGTGAAGAAATCAAAGAGAAATGATCCAAAAAGACCTATATATTTCATTGTAGGCTTAGGCATGTCAATGAAACTCGAGTAGCCAAGTTATTCAAACAAGGTTATCTTGACCCATTTGATTATGGATCATATAGGGCATGTAAATGTTGTCTCCTTAGAAAGATGACCAAGACTTCCTTCACTAATAGAGGAGAAAAGGCTCATGACTTACATTTTGATGTATATGGACCAATGAAAATAATGGCTAGACATGAATACTCTTACTTTATTACTTTTACCAATGATTACTCCAAGTATGGGTATGTGTACTTAATGAAGTATAAGTCTGAAGCTTTTAAAAAATTCAAAGAGCTTAGGGCTAAAGTGAAGAAACAAACTGGTAAGAGAATTCTAGCTTCTAGATTCCATTAAGGAAAAGAATACTTAGGTCAAGAATTTTTGGGTCATCTGATAGAAAATGGAATTCTGTCGCAATGGACTCCACTGAAACTCCATAACATAATAGAATGTTTGAGAGGAGAAATTGAACCTTGTTAGACATGGTTTATTCCATGATGTCTAACGCAGACCTTCTAATATCCTTTTAGTAATATGCCATAGAAACTGTTGCTTATCTTCTAAATAGGGTTCCAACCAAATTTGTGGATAAGACACCATATAAGATGTGGCATGGTAAAAGACCATATATGTCTCATCTTAAGATTTTGGGCTACTTAGCCTAGTGAAATGAACAACATATGACAAGCTTGGAGCTAGATCAGAAAATGTAAATTTGTGGGGTATTCTCAGGAAATTTATGGATATTGTTTTTACAATCTAGTTAAACAAAAGTAGTTGTTTCCAAACACACTGTCTTCTTAGAGAAAGAGTTTCTATTAGAAGAGTTCAATTGAAGTAAAACTGATCTTGAAGAAGTTCAAGACCATAAGTTGACAATTCAATGGAAGCTAAGCCTAGGTTAAAGCATTAGATGCTTAACTTGAAGTTCAAGAGACATAACAACTCCATCAATCTGGTAGGACTAGGTAGGTTTTAGAGAGAAACAAATTTTTCTTAGAACGAGATGACTTGCTTTATGATGCTAGACCTACTAGTTATAAGAGTCTGACATTAATTTTAAGAAATGACTTGATTCCATATGGTTTCAAATGGGTTCCATGGAGATCAACCAAGTATTCACTTTGGTTTGTCCATTCAAAGGGATGAAACTTATAGGGTGCAACTTTAAAAGAAAGGTCAACATAGATGGAAAGTGCAAACGTATAAGACTGGACTAGTGGGAAATGGTTATAATCAAGTTGAAGGCATTGATTATGAAGAAACCTTTTCGCCAGTTGCCATGGTAAAATCCATTTGGATTATGCTTCATAGAGTTGGAATATCAGATTTTATAAAGCAATTAAAGAATTTTGCTTTGTAAAGAATCTTGATGATCCACGTGTCTATAAGAAGGTAAACAAGTAGGCTATTATTTTCTTGGTGCCATATGTAGATGACATATTGCTCATAAAAATTAACATACCAATGCTACAGGCCACTAAAGTCTGGCTATCCAAACAATTCTCCATGGAAGATTTGGGAAAAGTAGCATTCATTCTAGGAATTAAAATCTAGAGATAGATCAAAATGAATGCTTAGCTTATCCCAATCCATCTACGTA
>JBBYHK010000013.1:3173903-3184414 GCA_038382065.1 Adansonia grandidieri
CTGAATCTTTCCATTGTGTACCTACTGAATACTCTTCAAATCAAGGTAAATCAGATTTTGGTTTAGACCAAGCAATATTTACTAGATAAGGATTAAATGTGAACCATGCTTCAAATTTAATCCATTTCTTAATGAGATTATACAAAGAAAATGAAAAAAGAACTGATGTTTTAATTACTAACATACTAATGTTATATTTGATTTTTGAAAGTTATAATTAATAAGGTTTACGTATTATTTTCACACATATGGAGTATGATATTTGCAAAGGGTTTCAATCTGAATAGAATTAGGGGAGATTTTCATCCATATTCAATGACAATCTGTGCAGGGGAGGTAAGTTATGTATCTATGAAGCTACTTTACTTTTAACAATTTTATGTTAATTATTTTATTTACTTATTAAATAATGAATTTCTGGGGAAGATTTATAGTTATTTTTTTAATATAATTTTTTATTAAGTAAAGGTTACTTATGATGATGAGAACATTTTTTTTATCCTTGTAGGACATAATTGCAAAGATAACTTCATTTTGCAACAGTTGCTTTTGTAACTGTTACATTGTTTCTGCTGTTGGATGTATTTCTTATGCTAGCATTCTTCGATGTGGTAATATTTCTACATATGAGGTGAGATCTCAAATCCTATCATTTAACTGTATTTTCTCTTACCTTATTTATGTATTTTGAGTTTTTGCACGTTAACAACTCATTGTGTTCACCATTCTTTAAGTGCTTTATATTTTTCTTATGTGATGCTATAGTTGTTTGCTTTTATGCATAGCACTAGTTAACAGTGAGTGGAGGTGTAAATGAATGAAGCCTGACCTAGTAAATTTTTTTTGCTTGCTTATTTACTTATTCTTTGACCAATTTAATCAACAGCATTTTTTTTAGTGATAATATTCAATTATTCGTGTTTTATACTTGAGATAATTGAATGGTGATTCTTATCTAAGCTAGTTTATTAAGGCAAAAGATTGGCTCTATGCCAACTTGGGTTCCTAAGAGGATTTAAATAAGTTTGTTGCTAACCACTTATCCAAAAAAGGTTGAGTTGCTCACCAACTTGGTCTTACTTTTTTGCCCCTGCTCTTTTAACTCTCTTCCCCTAACCCAAAGTTTTGTAAGTCTAAAACTATTTTCCTATAGGGTTTTTTCTTCCTTTTTCATTTTTTTCCTCACTCTCATGATGTTATTTTAAATTTTACTATTTTAATACAAATTTCTGTCCTCTTCTTCTTCCTCTTTATTACATCTTTTTATTTTATTTATTTTTCTCTTTTTGATGCTATGTGTGATTAAGGAAGGTTTATTGAGCTCTAAAATTGCAGCTGCCCACTCCTTTTGGGATACATAATTTGAACACTAGGTGAAAGGCCCTATGGTTAGTGTACTTGTGTGTTTGGGGTTCCATGTTAGTCATAACATGTGTTTGGTATAGTTAATCTATAGAACAGATAATAGTCCTTTAATTTCCATGAAACCCACCTATCCCTGATGAAGGCAGGATTTGATTTTGGTCCTTTGGTACAGCCACCAAGAATTTAGCAATTAAGATCACCAACACTTTCCTATGCTAGTTATATACTTTAATACTCATGTGGACTAATTGGAGATCATCAATTGGTATTGTTTGGATTTTGGTTTTGGGATATTGGAACTTGTTTCTACACACATTTTTAACTCTCTATTTCTTGCTTGATCTTATGATACGGCATATAACACGTTAGGCATTATAAAATGCTCTATTTTCTCACCGCACTAGGAAACACTTGCATATAACCATTCATAGATGCTTTATAATCATATTGAACGAGGAGAGAGAAAGGAAAGCCTAATCATTTGTAATAGGGAGAAGTAGAAAGAATAGTGCAAGGAATGTAGTAGTTTGCCTAGATTCAAAAGAGGTGATTTAATATTTATGCTTCTATTAAAGTAGTCTTCATGGTGAGGAGTATTTCATTTTGGACTATTGCATAAGAGGGTTTATTTGGGACCAACGGCCTGGCTAAGGGTAAGCCTAATTCTAAGCATTCATAGATGCTATATAATAATATTGAATGGGGAAAGAGAAAGAAAAGCCTAATCATTTGTAATAGGGAGAAGAAAAAATAGAATAAGGAATGCAGTAGTTTGCTTAGATTCAAAAGTGGTGATTTTATATTTATGTTGTCATTAAACTAGTCTTCATGGTGAGGAGTGTTTCATTTTGGACTGTTGCATAAAAGGTTTTATTGGGGACCACTGTATTGGCTAAGGGTAAGCCTAATTCTAGGAACATTAATGCCCCTTTAAGGTTTTAATAGTTGTTTGGACTATCTTCTTGTCTGAGTCATATCTGGTATATTGTTTTCTGCCTTGTGCCATATATATGGCTTTTGTGATATTATAATTCTTTGTTTAAATGAAGTCCTGGACATGACCTATGTTTCATTATAACTTTGGTGCATTTAATTTCTTTTGAAAATGTTTCCTATTCCCTTCAAAATCCTTGTAAGATTTTTGAATTGGTTTTTATGACTGTAGCTTGTTCTATTTTGATATGCCATGTTTAAAGTAGCATCATTTAAAATCAGTATCAGGAATATTATAGAATTACTTTTTTCTACTGAAGCTAATTCTATCTAGCTGTCAATAGAGTAGGGAAGTTTTTTAATGGATGGGGGAGAGGCGTAGGAAAGAAAGTGTAGGAAAGTGATATTTTTTAATTGAGTTACCACTTGTGTTTTTATAGGCTTTCTGCTGGGCTGCCTTATTTAGTGGTGCTTAGACCTTGCGTAGCTAGTAATAGAACATTATGTGATAAACCTTTGTGCTTTTCTGCTTTTAAGTGTTCTTGGTATAATCAATAATTGGCTAGCAGATAGGATTATCTTATTTTTAACATAACTATCTTGATTTCCTTCTATCATGATGCAATCATGGTACTCAACTATATAGTTGAGTAGTAGAGGCCTAACAGTAGACTTGAAATATGAGATTACCTTGTGTTTATTAGAATAGGAGCTCTACAGTATTGATCTTTAAAAAGTCACCAGTCTGATACCCTTATTTCTTGGTCCAGAAAGAGCTAAGTGGTGCGTATGTTTTGCTGATAACTAGTGTAGGATCCACTCATTGTCTGTCATTTGTTTTTGTAAATGATGCAATTATAGATGCAATGCAATGGCTCCTAATAGTACTAATACTAATACTTTTACTAATAAAAATAATGTTACTACACAGTAGTTAGCAATGGTGTTTAACTAGTCCTTTTTTCTTGCACTTTAATTCATATTTCTTGTCTTAGTCTATTTTCATAGTAAAATGTGTTAATTTAACTCTTTCTTCTTTTTCCCCATAGACTTTGATTACTTTCATTATTTTGGGTGGAAATTATCTTTCATGGCTTTTCTTGTGAACGGTAGTTACAGCTTCTGAGAGAAATGATAAAATATGATTTTCTTTCTACTTTTTCAATTGTTATGTCTTAATCTTTTATCTTCTAAATATGCTTACTCAATATTTGTTAGATATTTGTGAGGCTTCTAAATTCTCATACCATATTATTTCTAGAGCCCTCAAAGCACCTTGTTTCTTATCCGATGACAGCTTGTTTTGACAAATTTTTTCGTTTCCCTTGCAGGGTTGGTATGAAATAGTATCCCTATCAGGGCATGTCTCCATAGCCTTAAACCCTGGTGATGGAGATAGTTTTCAAGTTTCGATTACTATAACTGCCAAAAATGATTCTCTAATCGGTGGCTATGTTTCTGGTCCTCTGATAGCAGCAACCAATTGTCAAGTAAGGACCTAATTTTCTTGTTGATTTATTATAACGGCATTAGGAAATTGTATGTCATGTCTGAATAAGTTTGACTGGATCTTTAGATTTTTCATACTCTAACCCTTGCAGCGTGATCACTAGTTGTAGAATTTTTTACAAGAAGACATGTATTACATTAAAAAAAAAAGGAAAAACCTCTCTACTTTATTTAGATGAAACATTATATGTTAGATTACCCAATATGATCTATAATCCTTTTTGTATGTAAAGAGATTTTTTTTTTTGGTGACTAGGACAACTTATATCTTAAAAATGAAAATCGTAAAGGAAAAGAATTAACAAAGTGACTCAATAAGGCTTGAGCCATACCCAAGGTTAACATCAAAGTTTCCTTTGTAATTCCTAGAACTTCACGGTGAAAGGATTCAGTAAGGCCTGATTAACAACTAATAGTAAGCTAATACTACAATGAATTAATATCATAAATTCAATTTCATCATAATAAATGTGAAATATCTATCTTATACAAATTACAAATAACAAAGAAAAGTTAGGGAGAGATTTATGTTCTTGTGATCCTATCTCATTTATGCCCAATTCCCTTATTCAATAGTATATTCAATGCTTGGCACAATGAGTCCCTATATAATTGGATTCCAACCATAATCTGTATTTACTTTTTTGTACATAGAGCACTCACGAGAACACAGACAATTGCTATAACTTCAAGTAAAGTTGGAATAACTAAGTCTTATTTGTTAAGAACTGTTAATGTGGAAGTTTAGTCAATATTTGGTTCTACTTATAAAACTTTTTAAAAAATTAGTTGGATTTACTATATTAAAAAAATAAGTTATTACCATAAAGAATCATATTGTATTGAATGTTTGCCAGATAATGCTGTGGAAATTTACTCATTCTTCTATGGGGGAAACTTCTACTCAAGATTCTTCATCCACAGTAAACTCCCCATCAGCAGAAATGGAGATTATTGAAACTTATCACCCCAAGGATATAAGTAGTTAAGTTTTTTCTTTCATTTTTCTCTTGGAGGAAGGTGGGGTTTATAATCCTTCACTTCATTGATGTTGTTTCAAGCTTAATGCTAATAATTTATAGTTATTGTTGTAACTTTCCTAAACTTGGGTTCATTTTGGATCATTACATTCCTGCGATTAAATACAGCTTTAAATTTGGTACTCTTAATTATAGGTTGTCCCCTAAATTCCTAAACAACATAGCTTTCCTTCTGTTGAATGGAATTTTGTTTTGAATATTTCTTTGGTTTAGCATTTCCCTTTTCTTTTTTCTAAATTATTTGAGTGTTATTTATAAGGATTAGCATTGTCCATTATCTAAGGTTAAAAAGGTAATTGGCATTGCCCGTTAACTTAAAACCTAGTTTTTTGTCATATTCTTGAAAGTCAGCATTTCCTTGTTAGTACTTTTTTAAGGATCTATGAATCTTTTGATGTGTCTGCCTAGCTAAGTTCTCAGACTCAATCGTGAGTGTCAGATATGGGTATGTATCCGACATGGGTATGTTTAATTTTTTCCTTACTTTTTCCATATATATGGGGGTTCTTAGAGGGTCATATATTAGACACAAGTATTTTAAGAAAAATAAAAGGTCAGAACTATATAGCTGCCTAGTACTTGGTTTAAAGAGATAGACTTTAACTCAGACTGTGAGGTTCCTTAATGTTCTAAAATAGATGAGTTGGAGTTGATATTAACTCAGATTAGATTAATTTCATGTTGAATTGGCTTTGCCATATTGAAGCAATGGCAAAGCATTGGTTGGGTAGAATAGCTAGTGAAATCAATAACGAAAGGAAGAGAAAGAAAGAGAAGTTCCTGCCAATATTTCTCAAATTTTTGGTTTAAATGGTTCTAAATTATCGACATTTGATTTTTTTTATCAAGTAATTTACTTAATTCACTAGGTAGGAGATTCAAATTTCATTCTAGTTTTAGGCATTCCTATATAATTATTAGCCGGCAGATTGTTTTTGTACTTGTTTAGACTATAAGGATGGACTTCCCAACTGCATTCTTCTAGAGTCCTTGTTAAATAGAATGTCTATTTCTAGCCAAAATGAGGCAAAATAGCTGTGCCCTTGTTAATGTTTCATGTGGCAAATAAGCTATATGTTGAAGTGCCACAGCTCCAATTGCTGCCATACAGATTACTGCTATCAATGTATTGCACCGGAGTTTTAGCCTCTCTTTGGACGGGTGATAATGATTCGGTTCAGTTTAAAAAGAATTACTGTTAATGTGTAGTATTTTGATTTTTTACGAATTACATCGAAACCAAACTAATTATCATATATAATCTAATCGAATAAAACAAAATTCCATCAGCTCATATTGGTTTGGTTTATCAATTTTTTAATTAAAAATATATTTTTTTGCAGTATTTTAAAGTTTTTTTCACTAATTTAGAAAAAACTAAAAACTTATTAAAAAATAATTAAAAAATGGAAATCGTTGGAAAATATCTTTTTATAGTATTTTTAAGTTTTTTTCCTCCTATTTTAGGCATAAAATATTTTTTTTACATTATATAAAATTAAAAACTAATTAAAATTTATTAACAAAAAGAAATCGATTTAGTTTGGATAATTGCAATTTTTTAACCTATGAAACAAATACCAAAATTAATAAAATATATTTAATTATTATTTGGACCAGAATCAAATGGAATATTACAATTTGATTTTTTTTTTCTCAGCCTTACTTTGGAAGACTTGAAAGTGGCATTGTAGAAAATCATAGGCAGAAATCTTGGTGATGAGTTCAAAAAGCTCAATCAAAAAGACCATTATGTCTCCAAAATGTTAGCATGTTGCCTGAGCTTGATTTTTGCCAAAATGCCCAGTGCCCAGAAATTCTAGAATTAAAGCTTGTCACGATGATAGCATAGCATATGCAAAAACCTTTAGACATCTTTCCCCTCACAGGGAAACCTATTATTGCTTGAAACAAAGATTTTGTTAAGTATTTTTGTGCCAAATCTGAGAGAAATGAGGAGCAAGTTGAGTAAAGTGTACGTTCTATTAATGGTACTACCAAGAAAATTAGAGGTTAAATAGATTTAAGGAAATCCAAATCGACTTGGCTTGAATTATTATTTAAATAATAAATAAATTATAAAAATATATAAAATAAATATAATATTTTTAATATTTTAATATATTTTAAAAAGTAAAACAAAATTTCAAATCAAATTTCAACAATAAAAGGTTTTTTTTTTACATCCCATCAGACCAATGTAGACTCATAGAAAAGCCTATGTTTCTGAGACAATTCCACTCAGTAGTCATAATGCAATGATTGAAATACCATTGCTTGCTTCAAAAATGATGTAGGGAAGAAATGATTAAAAAGCATGGCCCTTTATTTGATCCATTTGTCAAATGTAAGTAGACATTGGTGTATTTGTTGGAATTTTTTGTGGAGGGAATTGCAGTGAATCTGCTACAACTTAAAAGTTTGTTATAGACATCGATTCATTTAGGTTGTAGCCCAAGTAAATGCATCGTAGCAACAAGGAAATATTATATTTCAAATTCATTCGAATATATTTATGTGCAAGGGAAATTTTTTTCCATTGGTCTCGAGTTCATGCCAGATCAGGAGACAATATTCACATGTTTTAATGCAGTTTTTAGAGCAAATTAAAAATTTTCATTTTCATTGTATCAACAATTAGACCTAACATGGTTAAGAGTTAGATTTAATCTTAGCTTAAATTGAGTCGAGTTTAGAATAAAATTTTTTTTAGATTGTATTCGACTAAAATTAAATTAGATAATTACTTAATTAATAAAAAGTACTTTTATTTAAATTAATTATAAAAATATATAAATATCAATATAAAGTTTTTCATATTTTTATATATTTTAAACATAAAATCAGATTTTCAAGCCCAATGGATCAAGACAAGCATTGAGTAAACAAAGTTTTTACCATCTAAACCTCACCTGATTTGATCTTTCAGGAATAGGCAAAACATACATTATGAAAATTGGAGATAGGAGCCAGGAGTGATAAAAGTTTGAAAAAGAAAATTAAAATAATGAAGAAAAATAGCAGAAAACATTGAGGGTTTGTTAATGTAAGTAATTTTAAAATTTTGAGTAAAATTGAAATGAATGTATTTTAAAATGTAAATTCTAGCATTTGTAATTGTTTCGTTTGAATAAATAGTAGTTAGAAAAGAATTTAAGCTATTGGAATTTCATGAGATAAAGAATTATTATAAAAAAATACTAACATTAAAAATAAAAATACATATATATATTTGTTCAAAATGGATATCATTAGATTTGTAAAAAATGCATAGATATTATTAATAATAAAAAATAGAGTTGAGCTAAATAAATGATATTTTGTTTTTTGAATATTATATTATATAATAGGTCAAGTGAGAGTAAAGTGAGATTTAGGGGAAATTTAAAAAAAAAACATTATTTATGTGGAATTTCAATAGGATATTTGTGGCATTCAAAAATCCCCTCTTAAAATTCTCCATAAATTTAAAAATTTTATCTTACTTTTTAATCAAACAATTAATTTATTTTTGGATTTTAAAATCCTTGATTAAAATGAAATCTCTATTCCAAACACTTTATCCAAACACATCCTAAATGTTGAATGCACTATAGCACTCTAGAGCTTTAGTGCACTAACACTCCAAAGCTCTGGTCTTTTAGTAGTCCAACTTGCCAAAGCTTAAGTGCTCCAATGTACCACTCCTTTAGTGATTTAGCATTTTGTGCCCTATTCTCTCTAGCAGCTTGTGTAGCATGTGACAATAATGATTTAGAAGGCAGCTTGCAAGGTCAATTATGACATTAACCTTAAAAGGATGCAAGATTCTTAGATTTGCTCAACTTTTACGATGTCTCAGAAAGCCTGCCTTGGAGACTTAATATGGAGATTGTTAAGGATTTTTTTTTAACCTTTCCCTGGAACAAAGCGTTTTCTGTTCTTGTTAAACAAGAAGTGGACTCCTAAGTGTGTTATCGTGTAATTTTTTTTACTATCTATGGCTAAAACACTCATTAGGGTATAACCTCATGTAACTTACACTTCAATCACTACCATTGATAATTCACCATTACTTGTGGTTGATAAAACTTTCACATAAGAAAACTTTTTACATTTTTTTTTGTATCTTCCTTTGATAGGACTATAAATAGATGTCCAAGAGTTTCATTTGGGATCTTTCCACAAACTTTTGACTTTTAAACATCTATTTGCAATTCTCTTTGGATTGCTCCTAGTAGTACACTTTCCATTGTCTTTATTAACCTTCCACCTTCACCATCATCACCTATAATCACCTTTGTTCTTCAAGGCCTGCTCTAATCATTCTCTCTATTTTCTCATAGAATAATTTATTTTGCTAATTTGCAATGTTTTCCCATCCTATAAAAAGAACCATTTATGTTTTATGTACTTATTTATGGAGTAGGAATCCATTAGAAATCAAAACACATAAATCTCATTTTACATCTAAGACCTGATGAAAATGATAAAGGTTAATAAGGCAAAAAATGCAAATACCACAGGAAAATAAGTTGGTTATAGGGACAATCTCCCAAGTTACATCCTCTAATGCCATAACTTTTCATTTCAATCTATGAACAATGGAAATGTGTTCAGGGAAATTCAGCCTCACGCTTAAACATAGTTAATATTAAAATCAATTATATCAAGATTAAGAATAACATGTGATTAAAACTTACTGATTATAGGTGTTGCAGGGTGCCCATTTTCCCTACACGTAATCAACTCTTGAACTTAAATTCCCTTTGGTTTATAAGTGAACTTTGTAATCTATTTCAAGGGTTTTGTAATCCTCAAAAAATGAATTCTAATAGGTGGCTAATCACACTTAGCCTAAAAAGATTTAGTGGCAACTCTTAAACTATTGGTTATTTCATGATAACTATATGAAAAAGTCGGGTGAACGATTTATTCCAATGACTCAATCACAATTCCAAACCAAACAATTGTCCCCACTCTAATTTGTTGAATTTGCATTCAATATGTTAAGATAGTTTTGATATAATAGATCTTAAGATTAATTAGTTTGAAGTTAAAAGTATTTTTCCTTATATCATTTTCTTAAATATTTGAAAATTACTAAAATATCTTTAACCCTTAAGTTTTCTTAAAATTACATGTTCTTGAATGTATACTTATGTTTAAAATATTTTAGAATACTTCAAACTCATTTTGAAATGCCTAGAAAAGTACTTTTAAAAGAAACTTAAGGTAGGTATGAACACTTTGTGAAACAACATCTAATGAACTTTACACGCAAATATCTAAACTCATTTTGAAATGCCTAGAAAATTTTTTTTTGAGAAAACATAAAGAAAGTATTCATATAGTATCCATACTTCCAAAAGAAACAGAAGGTAGGTAAATAATGTCTAAACAAACTTTGTAGGGTAGTGAAGTATCAATATCGGTATTGATACTTGAACTTCAATGGTCAAATTTCCAAAAATTATAAAAACAAGTATCAATAGTATTGATACTTCTACTTGAACTGAAATTCGTACACACAATTTTTAAGGTATCAATGGTCATTTTTCATCCCAATCAGCTCCAAACAAATATAAATCATTTCTAAGCTATAAAAAGGGATCTCCAACACTTCTATGAACAAGAAACATTAAGAGAAACAACATTTATCAAGAGAGAAAAATCAAAGCCATA
>JBBYHK010000013.1:3189143-3205394 GCA_038382065.1 Adansonia grandidieri
GATTTTGGCACATTTATTATATGTTAAAAAAATTAATTTTAAAAAATTTATAATTTTTTTTAAAAACAAGTTACTTAATCTTTAAATAATTTTAAAAAAGAATTACTTTAAAAGATATAAGAAAGTTATAATAGTAAAAATGTAATAATAATTATTTTTAGAATTTGAATAAATTTTAAAGGATTATTATCTTATATACTGATACTAAAAAAAAAAATTTAAAAGTAAATTTTATAAGATAACATATGTTCAATAAAGTATATTTTAAAAATAAATAATAATAATAATTATTTGTAGAATTTTTTTATTATACTATATATATATGTATATATATATGAGATAATTGTTTTTTTTTTTAAAATCAAATCTTTATAAAATTAAAAGATATCAAATTATATTATTATTATTATTATTATTATTATTATTATTTTAAATTTTATGTAAATTCACAATGTGATATGTCATGAGCTTTAACCCTCCCCCACCCCCCCCCAAAAAAAAAAACAAAAGAAAGATGCCACGAGATATTTTTCATACGGAAGGCATATCAGAGCAATGATAGAAGAGAGAGATCCAAGATTTAGGATAATGGCATTACTGAGATTCTGTCAAAAGCCAACCCTTTTTTCCTTAATGCCCCCAATCAACCTCTATAAAATCCCCAGAAGAGAAAAAAAAGGAAAAACGAATTGCAGCTAAGATTTTTCTGTGTATGCAAGATATTTTATTTTATTCTCTTTTGATCAGACATGAATTGTCTTCAGAATCTTCCGAGGTCCGATCGAAATTCTTTTTCTTTTCAATCCTTTTTATATTCGAATCTATTTTTTTTTAAAATGGGTTTCAATCCAAAAAGCTTGTTTAAAAAATTTATATTTATATTATTTGTATTAGTTTCAGATCCTATGCTTTGCCATTTCAAGGTTTCAAGTGCAATCCGAGAAAACCCCTTTCTTGTTACATTAATATGATGGTAAATTTTCAGATATTAACTCTTTAATTCTGACATCCGTTGTATAGTTTGATCATTGCATAGTTTATGATTTGTTTGTTTATTTATTTATTTTTTTGTTGATGTATCATGTGATTTAATGTAGGGCGGAATGAATTCTAGTGATATACCGCCAAGTATGGCAGTTAAGGTAACTTAATTACCGCAGATTTTGTATTCGTTTTCTGGGTTTTTTTTTTTAGAGTTTAGTGGTGACTTCGGAGATTTGATTTTGCTGTAGATTCTGTGCATTTCTTTTCTCTGTTTGTCACAGAGTTGTAAAGATACGAATTCCTTAACTTTTCTTTTCGGATTAAGATGTGTGTTTTTGGTCCTTTACTCTTTAGTCTTTATGAATGGATGGATGGATGGTATTTATTCATTGGAATAAGGTAATTTCCTGTTTTAGTCATAACTGTTTAGTTCACTGTGTTGAATTTATGCAAGCTATGATTGGAAATGTTTTTATCAAACGATTGGAAATGGGAAAGTTTACTAAAAGGAGTGTTTTAAGTTATTATGAAGGGTAAATGATTAAGCTGCTGTATATGTCAAAGTCTTCTACCACAAAAAAGAAGGAAAAAAAAAAAAAAAGGAGTTAATGCCAATGTTGTAACTTGTGACTTTAAACCTGCATTTAATTTGAAAACCAGGGGTTTGGTAATTGTCATTTGCATTTAACATGTAGCATGTGAAGCCAAAATGATCTACATCCATTTTAAGCATGGGTAGCGGCGGATCTTTAACAAAAATTTTGGGGTGGCCAAAATATGTTTCATTTGTTATATCATAAACATTTTAAAAGGAATTATATAATTTTAATGCATTTATATAAAACAAAAGTAATGTACATTTATATATATAAGTGTGTAGTGGTGGATATAAGTAGTGGGCCAACTTTGATACAATATTTTATTCATAGTCTTTTAGTCGGTATAATGGGTTATGGGCTAAACCTTTAAATGCTTTATGGAGATAAAAGTTAATTTGGCTTTTTTAAGTTCACATTATTGTAATTTAAAACTAATAACAGGTCTCTTTATTTTAAAGATTTTTAGGTAACAATTGATGGGTAGAAAAATACAAAATAATAGTATGATTTTAACTCCTCTTAAATTATAATAATATATGAAATTAAATTATAAATTAAAAAAATAAAATTAACTATTTTAATATTATTGAGTCAATTTAAATTTAATTAATATTATATATATATATATATATATACACTAAAAATTTTTAAAATTTTTGGGAGGGCGGGCAGTCGTTAAGATCCGCCATTGAGCACAGGCCAAGCATTTGATAGCTGCACTCGAATTTTACTAGGAAGGTTAATAGCCTTTTAGTATTTTATATGTGAAGATTAGATTAGATTGGTATTATGATGAAAAAAGTGTCTCTATATGCAGCAGCGTAACATGCTACCTTGATTGCTAACTTCTTTTTCGACAGGCAATTTCTGGTTCCACATCAAGTGAAAAGAAGAGCAGCTCTGAATCAGAGGAGGAAAAATCTGAGATATATAGTCATAATATGACAGAAGCTATGGGTGCTGGTAAGTTCATTTGTGCTGTGCTTTTGTTTTAAGTTTGAGGATGGCAATTAGGCGCATTTTTCATGTCAGAGGCTCAGACTCATGCCTTTTGATGTGAGGTGCAAAAAAAAGCTAAAAACTTACTTTAATGTCTCACAATTAGCAGGGAGATCTACGTATGAAGTGTCGAACAAACAATGTGTAGGTTCCCATGTACTTTTGGGTAGTCTCAACATAATAAATAAATATGTTGGTGTTTAACTTAGTGGTATTCTTGCTCTTGTTTACTCTATTATGTAATTTTGTTTCTTCTTGGTTTAGTTGTTCTAATCATTTGTTTTATGTGGTTTTCTGCAGTTTTGACTTATAGGCATGAATTGGGAATGAATTATAACTTTATCCGTCCGGACCTAATTGTGGGTTCATGTCTGCAGGTAATTATCATTTCTAAGTAAATAACTGAAGAAAAATTCTTCCTTAAACAGTTACCCGAATTAATATTTTCTTCGATCTTCAAATTGATAGACTCCTGAAGATGTTGACAAGCTTCGTAAAGTTGGAGTGAAAACCATATTTTGCTTGCAGCAAGACCCCGATTTGGAGTATCCCAGACCCTATGGTCATCGAAGTTACATCTAAATTTATGAATCGAAAAATGGAAGTAACTAATAAATAAATACTGTGTTTTCTTTACTACAAGTCCAGATATTTTGGTGTTGATATTGGTGCCATTCAAGATTATGCCAAGGAATGCGGTGATATTGAACACATTCGTGCTAAAATAAGGTCAGACATGACAGTTGATTGATCATTGCATTATAATGAGTTTTCACTGTGAAAAGCATCATGTAATGTTATGAGTGAAACTAGTGATTCATATTTTCTTGTCATAACAACTTTTATGTGTCACTAATATCTTAACTTGTTAAGCAGAAACATCTGTTTTTGTTATTAGAAGTTCTTTTTGTTGTTAATATAGTTAGGTCAATATTGGATGAAGCAGGGACTTTGATTCATTTGATTTACGGATGAGGCTTCCAGCTGTAGTTAGTAAATTGTACAAGGCCATAAATCGGAATGGAGGTGTAACATATATACATTGTACTGCTGGACTTGGAAGAGCTCCAGCTGTTGCGGTATTCAACTTATTTTATTTTCTGAAATATCTTTTTCCATCCAGATTGCAAAGCTAAACCTTGATGGAATGAGCTATCATTTGGTTCCTCAAATTTATCTATATACTGATCTGTAGATTTTTGTTGTTAATAATGACAGATGGCATATATGTTCTGGGTTCAAGGCTATAAACTTAGTGAAGCTCACGGAGAACTGCTGGTATCTTTGCCTTTGTCTCCATGCTTCTCTTTTTTTTTTTTTTTTTTTAGGATAATAATCTATAAGACCTAAACAGGCTTCATCCTTCAAATTTATAAATTGATATAGAACCATTAGAAGTGTTAATGCAATTTTGGGTGCCAGGATTCATTTCTACCAATCTTGGGTTGATGACAATATCTTTGAGTCAACATTCTTAACAATAAAGACATTTTTGATTAATTTTCTGAATCCTAACTTGTGCGTTCAATTACTTCTATGATTCTTTTGGTAATGCCGGCCTTGTGGTCGAGAATCTCTCGATTTAAATGTCACCATTTAAATGCAAGGATCTGAACAGTTTGCTTTACCATTATAACAATAAGCACTGCCTTCAAGTTAACTGTTGCATTTATTACTGAGATTTATGCTTGTGGAGCAACACCTTGTGCATGTATAGGGTACTCAATAGTTTTTTTTTTTTTTTGAAAAGATAGTGTACTCTAATAGTTAGTAGTGAAAGTTTGATGTAATTTTAGTTCCCCCCCCCCCCCAAAAGAAAACAGACTTTAAAGTCCCCATAGTTTCCAAAACTTGAATAGGTGATTTGTTACTTGATCCTTTTCATAGATGTAATTTCAGGTTAAAATTTAGATAGTTTAGATCAATTCTGGAGCTAATTTAATTTTGGGGTTAACATTGGTGGGATAGTAATCTCTAGACATTTTCCTTTTTTTTCCCTTCTCTTTTTTTCATAAATGATTCATCAAAAAGAGGGTTTTGAATTGTCAATAGTGTTTGTATGTTATCTTATAACATCTCTGATATATTTTTTTCATTTTTTCTCCTCCAGAGCAAACGCTCATGCTTCCCTAAACTGGATGCAATCAAAAGTGCAACTGCTGATATTGTGAGTCATTTTGCTTCTATTACAATATGCCTAGTAATACGTGAATCCTTAAAATTTTTTGTTTGCTTTTGGGATATTTGAACTTGTATGTTGTTGTATGAAGTGATGAATGTGTTATTTGCTATAATTTTATACAAATGCTGCATGCTTGTGTGGAAAAATTTTAGTATTTTCCATGCTTTTGTAGTGCAAATATATATTTAATGTGTGAAGTATGCAAGCCCTTTTCCTGAATTTGCGGCTAGAATTACTGCCCTTGCTAGGCATCAATATCTTCACTTTCACATACAGTTTAAATCATTCATATTATTGCAGTTGAATAAGGTTGGAAACAACTCTCTTCTATATTATATTTTGCCTGCCCTAGCTCCTCAATATAGCTGTTATGTATTTTTGGTGATCCCACTTGGAATCTATACGTCTAAGTATTATCAGGTTAATTGAATTCTTGATGACTTTGTTTGTGTGTTTGTCCTGTAGTAGCAGAAGATAGTGACAGCTAAAACTAATCATGTAACTATAAATCCATGGGTCTTGCACCACACTTTCTCTGTTTATCTTTCCCCCTCCCTCCTTCCCTCTTTGCTTCAGCAGCATACTTTCTTGGTTAATATGCAAACTTTTTTTTTTTTTTTAAATTTATAACGTATTTCCACAAGATACAGAAACTAAAATTAAACTAAGAAAACTAGAAAAAGCTAATTTCATTATCTGCTTCATGAGTTCACGAAATTGCAGAACATTCTTCTTTTGGGTGTGCAATACAGTATTAAGTGCAGTATTCTTTAAAGCATAAGCTTATGGAGTCATTGAATAACATTTCCTTTTTTGGTGTGTAATGCAATGTTAATTGCAGTATTTGCTAAAGCATGGGCTTCATGATGGCAGTCATTATTATTATTCTTTTAATTTGTATACAAGCATTATATATCGGATGAGAAGTTATTCCTAACTCATTTTCTCCTTATTTTCTAAATGTGAAAGCTCACTGATCTCAAGAAGGAGCTTGTCACTTTGACATGGGAAGACAGCAAGTGCTCTACAGTGGAAGTTTCTGGACTTGATATAGGGTGGGGACAGGTAATGTTCTACTACTAATTTTAGCACATTGATGTGCGAAAATTTTCATGGATGCTTTCATTTAACTCTTGAGAATAATTTCTTCAGCTTTGTCAACTGAGAATTATAGAAGCAATGGAATTTGTTCAAGGGTGCAAAAAATGCCAATTGCCACAGTGCAAATTTTAAAAGCAGAAGTACCCTCCCCTTTTTTATAACCGTGTGAATTTTTAACAAGAATTCCTCTTAAAAAATGAGAGAAAATATTGTGTGATATATGTGGTTACTGACAAGAACTATTCTATTCAAACAGTCATATATCCTCCATATGCTAAGAATTCTTGATTCCTTTAGATTAGTGAAGTTCCCCTCCAGTCCTAATATATGCCTCTATGTTTTATTTTTCTCTCTAGTGTGAAGATGCTTCACTGTTGGATATATTATGCACATCCTGAATTTCTAGGTTGTTGGTTCAGTATAATATGAAGATGACCGGGCAAGAAAAGAATGATGGATAAGATTAGAAGATAATTTTATCCTTCTTGCATTTGGTGCAAACATCATTCGGAGAAGGATGAAGGATAGCATAAGATAGCTGCTATTTTGTCAAAAAAAGATAACCTTATTATGCATATTATTTATTGTCAACATTTATTTTACATAATTATTTATGTGAAATCATTTTTTTTCTTATGTATGTCTTTTTCTTTGTGCAAAACTTATGTTGGATAAAAGAATGTATAGCATTTGTACTAATCTTCCTTATTATTATTATTTTTTGAAATTGATTCATTTACCCTTTTCTTGTCTTATATATCATCTTTTCTTCTTGAATTTATTTATGGCTGAGCAATTCTTTCTTTTTCAGTAAGCAACGTGACTATCCTTAATATTTAATTCAGCCAATTTACTTTTTATAATTAACTTTAGATTTATTTTAACAATTTTCACTTTTTTGTGCTGAAAGCTATGTGCTTCATTATAGGGGAACACCAAAAAGGATAATAGTTCAAACAGCGTGGACAAAAATTCACTTTTCCTCACTTTAAACAACATGGCATATATAATGGAAAGTAAAGAGTTAGATGATTTTCTTTTCAAAAGGATTCAAATGGTAAGCTTCACTTACAATTACGATAGGCTAGATTAGTTGAATCAGGCACTTTGCTCAGGAGATCTTCATCAGCTCTGCCTCGACATGTAATGCAAATTTACTTCGAATCCTTACCTTAAAAATATTGTTACATTAGAAAAATCATCCTACCTAGCGAATAATCTGGTGTTCATAGGAGTGTGAGGATAATTTTGTGAACCTAAATTCTGCATATGAAATAGAAACTAACTAATTTTGTGCATTATAAAGTTCTTGGTTTTCTCTATAATGGATTTAATACTGTCATCTGTATAGGAGGCGGATTTTGATTAATTTTTTTCGATTTATTTCCTTTCTTGTGCAAAAGTGAAAAGGAGTTTTTAGAAGAGTTCAGTATGCTAGAATTGTTCATTATTTTCAAGAGGTTATATTAATTAATTCTTTCACTTTCAGCCTTTTGATAATTCTACCTATGTTGTCTTGTTTTATCCAGAGAATACCTTTGAAGTTTGACCAGGAACATGGTTTGTGGACTCTTCGGAGAGAACTCCCGGTAATTGTTTTTTGTTCGTAGGACTACATTCTGTTGTCTTGAATTTCTAAAGTGCAGAAAAATATGAAGTACTCTTGCATTTGCTGTTGTGTTTCTAGCACTGCATTAACCATTATCCTACATTTATCCAGTTACAGCTTACTGCTTTTTCTTGCCCTGTTTTCTTTTCATGTTTCTCTTAGCCATGTTCAGTGAGTATCCTATTGGCACTAAATTTCTTCCTAATAGTAATTCATGATTTTAAGATCCAAGGTCCCGTGCATTTTGTTCACGTTCCAGTTATGCTGAGCCTCCCAATTTGCATGCACTTGTCCTTGGGAGCAGTTCTTCAATCCTAGTCCTTATTTAAGTGATCTAAATGCTTCATTCATTCATCAGTCAGGTCTAGTACTCTTGGAAAGATATCATAGAATTCTTCTTTCGTAGATCGATAATGAATATAAAAGGCAGCAGTCTTCAGTTTAACAAAATGACCTGGCACAGGTGTAAATTAGGAGGGTTTTTCTTACCCAGTATATCTGGACCAGATTGTAAGAAAATAGTACTTTTTTTTCTTTCATTAACAGGAGGGCCGTTACGAGTACAAGTATATAGTTGATGGTGAATGGACGTACAGTGAATTTGAGCTGGTAACGACTCCTAATAAAGATGGCCATGTCAACAATTTTCTTCACGTAAGTTTCTTCTTTCTATTGTCTGGTTGTCAAGGGGGAAGCTCTGTATCATCAATTCTGAAAATATCATGGATTTCTTTAAGGTTCTTCAAGAGCCCTGCCTTTGTATTAAGTTAGTTCAGGAGGTGCTTGGTCATCTCTAATGGCTTTAGATAGCCTAACTTAGTTCAAGCAGATTGAAACTCGGAAGCTTCCTTATGAATTTGATTGGGAGTGTTTCCGGTTAGCCTTTATAGTTTGAAAGAACCTTGTTCATGGAGGGCAGTTGTCAAGAATAGCTCAAAGTCTATTTAGGATGGCTTTGACTATAATCTGGCAAAGCTCTATTGTCACTTGACAATTACTCTCTCTCTCCGCGAAGCTGGTTTATAGGGGTGTGGAATGCTCACGCTTGTATGCTCAAAAGCTTCTCCTTTTCTTTTTAGTACAGGATTGGAGCACCCTGCCAACGCTCTTGTAGCACTTAACTTGATATTCTTTTCTACTAGGTCTTATGGCTCCTCTCCAACCAAGGTGCTTGGTGTGGAGTCATGGGTGGCCCACCCTAACTACCTGCCCATTGTTGTGCTTGGCGTGGGGTTGGGCAATCGAAGGCTGTTTTTGATACCATTTGTCATGTAGTTATTATTCTTTTCCCTCAAACCCAACTTACAGGGGTGTGCAATGCTTATGTTTGTATGCCCTAAGACCTTCTCTTCTTTTTACGATGCGGGTTTGAAGCAATCTGTGTACTCTATCATAGAGCACTCGGTGTGATGCTATCAGTTAGACACAATTTTCTCCTTTAAAGCCAGCCTTCCACCAAGCGGCTTTTACCTTGTGATATTAATTTTTTTGTGATGGGTGCAGGTTGTGGACAGCGATCCAAACAGCATTAATGGAGCAGTTCGGAAGAGGTTGACTAGTGAGGATCCTTATCTTACCAAGGAAGAACGCTTGAAAATTAGACAGTTTCTGGAATCCTACCCTGATGAAGAGTGAACCCTATTTTACAGCCATCTTGTCTTTTGTAGTATATACATGATGTAAAATGTGTTTGAAATAAGCTTGTATGTATCATGGCAATATGTAACTGTTGTAAAATAGCTGCAATAAATAAAAGTGTTTGCTTTAAGCTTTTTATCCAAATTCTGATTTTTTTTAATATTAATATTTAATATTTATATCTGATACATTTGAGTATAAATATTTGTACAATCTTTTAAATATATAAAAAATTTAAAATTTAAGTGAGCATACATGCATGTGTCAAGCACGTCGGTATTTGGTACTTTGAGCTCAGATGACATTTCTTAAATTTCTGCAAAATTGTACTGCTAGCATTAGAGTTGATTTAGACTTCTATTAATCTCCTTCAGCCGAAGGTAGCATGCCCACGTTGCCGGTATCCGGTTTCTGAAATCAGTGCTAGGTTGCCGCTAGGACTGAAAACATGAGATGTCAATTCGTCTTTACTTTTATATTTTATCGTATTTTAATTATATTTAAATATGATTATATTTATATAAATTTTAAATATTAATAATTTTATAATATATAAATATTAAAATATATGTGTAATCATGTCATGTTATGTTATTTTTATATTATATCGTATAATAATTTTTTTTTGCCATAATTTTGTGGTATCTAATATCGCTAGTTATGCATGCAAGTTAAATAAACATTTTTTATTAACTAAATTAATTTTATTGTAGGAGGTAATAAAAAGTTGCAGTTAGGAGACGAAGAAAAAACAATAACCCAAATTTTAATTTTTAGGAAATCAGTAACTATTACATTTCCTAATTTTGTATTATATTATATTATATTATTTTCATTTTTAGTTTAAATTGAGTTGGTGTCTCCTCTTAAATTTCACTATGCGAAAAAAAACACAACGCAGACTAATTTTTGAAGTCTAAATCTATTCATGGTTCGAACCATTACAAGCTTAAGTCTGACTTGCATCGGATTTTAAATAGATTTTTCAAACCCATGTCTAGCTTTATTAAACATTTATTTTTCTTGAATTAATTTAGCAATATTCAAATGTTAAATTAAAAATTAAATTAATTAATATTTTAAATATATATTTAATCATTGAATATTTTTTAAATGAACAAAAAATTATATAGTTTAATCTATTTAAAACTTAATATACATGATCTATAAAAATAAAATGTGAAATAGGATAAACGATCAAATAAATATAAATTTCAAAAAAAATTATTAAAATATATAAAACTAATTTAATTTTTACGAGTGGAATCAATTACTGTTATGCTAACAAGTATTTAGAATGAGCTTCTTGAAATTGCTATGAATTTCTTTTCTTTATACAATATATATTGTATTAGAGACAATCAAATATCTAATTGTTGCATTTATGGTGATATCTAACATACTATGATTTTTGAATCTTGAAGGGACTAGAGAGTATTTTTAAAATTTTAAAAGTTATTTATGTAAAAGGAATATCTTATCTAACATCTAATATATATATATATATATATATATATATATGCACACACTATGATTTTGAGTCCTGAAGGGATTGTGGAGGTATTTGTTAAATTCTAAAGTTTTTTTTTTTTTAATAAAAGGAATATCTTACCATCTATTATTTTTTATTCTTGGGACTCAGGAGGTAATTCATAAATTTACAAGGTTATTTGGGTCATATTTCTTAGGGTGTTTTTGCTTCTTAGACTGCACATGTTTTGGGGTTGTTTTATGTTTTAATGTGATTTAAAAAAAAATGGACAAATGAATCAACATTCGAGAAAAGATGTATGGGACGAGCAGAGAAAGAAAGCAGGTATAGATTGTGATGGACATTGGTGAGGTTGGGTGGAAGAAGTTGAGAAATTTGGTGGGAGATTGAAAAAAAAAAAAAAACATCAAACAACTATCCAAGAAAAAGAAATAAAGAGTTATTAAGGGGGAAAAGAAAGAGATAATTATCAAAGAAAGGGAGGGCTTTTGGGTGTTTGAAGCTTCACGACAGAGGGTAGAAATTTGGAGAAAAAAAAAGAAAGGAAAGGGAGATTAAGAAAAAGAAAGTCTCAAGCTTTCCATGTTGGATCCGAGGCAATGGCATTGACCAGTGGTCCTGGTGGAATTGGGCACCATCATCAGCCCGTTGAAATGTGTCCTGCCGATTCCATTGATTAGAGAAGGAAAGGGGCAAGGATAGGAGAAAGATGGTGGCAGATGAGAGAGGGATGGTGGTCCTCAATTTGATGTCTTCTATGTTTTTAACCAATTTCAAGTGATTTATTAACTCACATCTTCCTTTTCTTTTCTTTTTTTTTTTTCCCTTTTCTTCATATTCTAATTACCTTATATAGACAACTCCAAATTGGTAACTGTTTTAAAGTTAATTAATTTTCACATTTTCTCTTTATTTTGTTTTTACTAAATTTACAAATCAGACTGAGGATTTTGATTTATGGAAGAGTTATTTGGTGGAGGAAAGTGATGCAGAAATGGCGAATGGAGCAAAGAAAATTAATGTAGAAGAACCAAAAAAAAAAAAGATGAGATTATCGAATGCTTAAATACGACATAGTTGAGCCTGATAAGGATTCTTCACAATAGGTATTATGTTATGTCATAATTAATTTCTATTTTAATTCTTTTTAGTTATTTCTTACTATGTTTTATTTTGTGTTTGTAATGTAGATGGGTAACCCTTCCGTGGAAATTACTGATGAGAATCTCAATGTTTTGCAATTGGCAAAAGCCAAAGCCACGAATTTGTATTCGCTGAATCAATATAATGTAGGAAATGTTTTGATTAACGTATAAATGAAATAATTAATATTGATTTTTTAAAAATCTAATGCAGAGAAACTAAACAATCAAGTTCTAATTGATAACTTATTTTTATTATTTATTTGACAGAAAAATATGGGCCCGTGGGTGTGGATCAGGAGAATGTGATATCAGGAGAATGTGATAATAGTATTGTCCTCGCTCTTTCCACCTAAAAATTTGCTAAAGAATAGTGTAAGAAATCTGACATTGTAATTTGCTCATATTATGGTGCAGTTATTATATATATATATATATATATATATATATATAAGGAAATTTTTAATTTAAGTTCATAGTCTTAATTTAAGAAAGGCATAAGTGTACGAAAATGCTTTTTTTACCAATTATAAGGTAAGAGACATGGTTCAATGTATTAATTAGTAAGCTCCATAGAATGTTATTTTTCTAAGTGGTTAACATGAACAGTTAATCTCTACTGCTAATACATAGATAAATTTACTTTTCGAAGATAAAGTCCTTAAACAATTGAAAACTTCATTTTGCTGATGATTATATGGAAGTAATTGTTGTTTGTCATATATGGCTTATCAATACTAATGTTGGTAGTAAATGAGAAGTTAATGATGAAATTGTTCTTCTTTGGGACGTTAAAAGAAGAAAGGAAGGCATATCATGTAGCAAAACTTTTCTTGGAAATTTTTTGTTTGATTTTCATCTATCTAATTCTAGTTTATTTGGAAATTTTGATTTAAAGTTTTTTTCTTTTTTTTTTTGGTTTGGATTAATTGTGTAAGTTCTAATTATTTTAGGTTAAGACCATCAATCATTTTAACTTCAAAAAAGAAACAAGAAGGGGTTGTATAGCATGGTCTGAGCTGGATTAAAATATTTGCTTGATTTATTCTATTTTTAAGTTTGGTTTTTGCTTGATTTATTTAGAGTTAGGGCTTTACAATTTACGATGATTGGTTGGAATTAATTTTTTGCTTACTTTTTATTTAAATTAAGGGGATTTTTTAGTTGATGTTTTGATAAGGAGAAATTTATAAGGTTTGAATTAGTGTTAGCTTAAAATTGTTATCTTTTTTGGAGAATAGTGAGTTTCAATTCTTAAAGCCCAACCTTCTCTTAGTTTTTAATCTTTCTTGGGAAACGAACTGAAAGAAGACATTATTTACGCTTACACTTTGAGAGGAGTATTGAACTATATTGCTAAACAATGGAAGAAGATTTCATGTACAAAGAGTTCATCTCAACTTTTTCAGCAAGTTTATTTATATCAAAACACCTTTTTCTTTCAAACCAACTCCACTTTCTCTTCCTTTATTTTTTCTGAAAATTGTAGTGTACATTGCTTAAAACTATCATTGAATATTCAAAAATTGATTGCCAAGATTTATTAATTCTTATTCAATGTTTTAGTTTGCTACAAATTATAGCATTAATGCCAAAAGAAAAAAAGTTGAATATGATTTGAATTTAATGTTTGAATTTAAGGCTAGGGATATATTAAATACGTTTTTATGTTTTGTGAATTGTTTTGTTTTGACTTATCAGGGATTATAGCAAAGTAAACTTAGGGTAGGCCTACGTTACATGGGGAATGTGGCTTAATTGCTTTCTTTCTATATGCATTTTTAGTTCAGTAGACTGTCTAATGGAATTAACAGTGATAAAGAGAATCAATCTAAAGTTAAGTTTTAAATGGTATTGTTGGTTAATATTAATCCTTTATGAATGTAGCCTATTCTCATTGCCTAATTAACTTTTAGTATCTTAAAGTATTCTTGCGAGGTAATTGTGCTTAGAATTAGAAGTGAATTTAAATATTTATATTGAATCCTTTGTTCTATTTCCATCTTTAGGGTAATACCCACTAGATGCAATAGATTAAGCCGTGTTTGTTTATTATCCTCCTCTATGCACTCACCTAAAAGTTATCTATTACTGAATACTCCGCAATAATCTAACACTAAGCATTCTTGACAGTTTTTTGTTCACCTTTTTTGCGAGCATGTTAAGGAGATATTAAACTCTGAAACATGTATTGGTGCAGTGCCATGGGTTTACTATTCAACATGTGTGAGCTTTGTTTTTGTGTGTTAGATACTGTAAGTACTCTCAGCTTTAGTGCTTTATATTTATATTGACAATCGATTTATTGTCACTAATCTTGCAATCTAAATTGCTTCTCTTGCCATGATATTTTCATTCTAAATATTTATTTATTATTGAGTATTTGGATACCAAGAGAAAATAGCACAATTTTATGTGGCTTTATTGTATGTTTAAATCTTCAATATTAATTGTAGTGATGGCTTTCAATGAAAAATTTAGAAAATATATACAGATAGTTCGTAGAATCTGATAGTTATTTTCTCTCAAAATATTTTTATATTTTATTGAATTTTTTCACCTTGAAATCAATGAATTGGTTAGATTAGATCCATTTGAGGTATTTTTCGATGATCCTAATGTCAGTCATTTGTTTATTTCCTATTTTTGTTTATTTTTTTTCATTGTTATCTAATTTCTTAAGTTCATTTTATGATCTTAGGAGTTTCATAATTAATACAAAAAGAATCACCTTCAGAACATAATTGTCGTTGCTGTAAGTAGGAGCAATTTTTTCATTTATAGTCACATGTTTCTTTCTCTCTGGTTTAATTAAGTTTGTTTGGTCTCTTGTGGGGTTAACTTGGGGTTAGTGAAGCTGGTGGAGATAGATGAATATGAATAAGTTTATTTGGAGCTGCAAGTATTTTGTTGCTTTTACCATTAAAATTTTTTAAAATAATACATGCAAATTTGTTTGATTAAATTTAAAATAAGTGGATTTAGATAAAAAAAAAAGTCTTAATTTGTTAATGTAAGAAATCCAAAAGTCGATATGCAAAGAATATAAAACATACAATTAAAATTTTCCTTTCATGTATTAGTATGTTTTTGTGTGACACATGCGTGTGAAGCTTATTTTTTGGCATGCTTAATTTGTTTTTTTTTGTTTATTTATTTGCAGGAATCAAATTAAATTAAGTAAATCTATTTACGTTATCCTTAAGCTCATTAGTGAATTATTAGAGAAATTCTTTCTACTTTTGATTATGTCTTGTGGTAATGTTCATTTATTTACTATCAATTCCGTGGTCAAAATTGCTCAAACAATTGCAAAGTTTGATGATGCTCTTTGTCGTATCTTTGGAAAAAGTGCCTTTTTTAGTAATTTCAGTATTGGCTGGGTTTATGCATCTGGTGTTTTGAATTTTCTGATCAGTTTATCAAATATTGGATGGGTTTATGAACTTAGGCTCTTTGAGGCGGTCTATGAATTTTGGCTCTTTGAAGTTTGAAGTGTTTCTTAAAATACCATTTCCAATCATAATAGTCTTAGACTATTGTTAGTTTTTTCTTTTTTTTTTTTAATTGAATTGCATTTTTTTTGTATTTATGTTTATATTTTTACTTATAAATTGAAAATATATGCTCTTAAATGTTTTTATTATTGCATTTGAATTGTTACCTCCATTATAATTCTTAATATGATGCATAATCGGAATATGTTTATTGCTTAACTTTTTTCAATCCTCCTGATTAAGAATGTTATTACATAAATTTGAATTATTTTAATTTGATTGACTACCCACAGCAAAGCGCAGACAATTATTTAATTATTTTTTTAATTAACATTTACTCGCCGTAGAAAATCCCAAATGGAAAGGTGAAATTATTAAAAGATGCTTTAAATTAGAGGGCATAATTGAAGGATTAGTTTTAGATTGTATAAATAATGAGTATTTTTTTTTTTTTATAAAAGTAATATGGATTATTTTGAGTTTAAATTTTTAGTTTTAAAATTAAATTAATTTTTTTTAGATTATGTTGATATTAGTTATTTGAGTTTTAATTGTTCCATATTTGAATTAATTCGAGTTTGAATCATTTTAAATTTAGATTAAACATATTCAAATTATTATTTTCTTTATCAACTAGGTTAAAGTCAAGTTCGAGTGAGTAGAACAAATATTTCAAGTTCAAATCAACTTTAGTAGCTCTACATTAAACAAGAAGAGATGGACAAATAATCATGAAAAAAAATGATTTTAGCCACTAATTCTTTCAAGCAGTTGAAATAGTTGTATTACAACTAAAACTATTTATGGGTCGGGTCACCTTTGACGATGATGGTAAAAATTTTGTTAATCTAAGCTTTGACTCCATCTATTTCATTAGACTTTGAAATTATTTTTTTTTTACATTTTAATTTTTTACATTATTAAATAAATTTTATGATTAAAATTAATTAAAATTAAATAAAATATTTATATTAAAAAAAAGTCTAAGCATGATTTCTGTTAACAACT
>JBBYHK010000013.1:3205494-3219317 GCA_038382065.1 Adansonia grandidieri
TTATGATTAAAATTAATTAAAATTAAATAAAATATTTATATTAAAAAAAAGTCTAAGCATGATTTCTGTTAACAACTGGATATGCAAGTGCTGTATCAGTCTCCATTTTGTATTTTTTGGTAAAAGTTCAAATTAATCCCTGTTTCCCTTTTCCCCCTCCATTTTTTTTATTTGGTGCTAGTTTGACAATCTTAATAACATACTCTAAACATTTTAAAACAATGAATAAGTATTGTTTTCTGGATTTAAATTTCTGATCCATAACATTTATCATGAAGGTATAGAAAATTAGAAGTGCCATTTATCTATCCATTTAAAATCGTTGATGCAACATATCTATCTTCTATACTCGTATTCATAAATTTTTATATCCTATATGAATGCGACGACAAACTTACTAGGACCCAAGGCTTTTATTAGCTTTAAGAAGGATAGTTTGCCAACCAAAAATCCATTTTTTCAATGCCTCAAGTTATTATATTTCTTTGAAGACTGGATTGTGAGACACGTTTTGTCCTGTTTTTGGAACTGAATATACTTTGTTTTACGCAAGGATTGCAATATCTGAAATTTGGAAATATCTAAATCAACCAATTTTCAGTGGATTTAGTAGTAAAAAATTTAAATGGTGGCATTTCATGAACTTGTTGAAATGATCCTTTGACTTCGTTCTTGTTGAGAGCATCATTTGCAGTTCATTCAGTATGAAATATTAGGTTTCTAAAGCCTATATAAATTGATTGTACATGTTGCATCCAATTCGGTTTTAACCATTTTAATACTATTTTTAGTTTTATTAACTGGTTTGCACTTCATTTATTTATATTCATATGGTTTTTATGACTTATATGCTGTTCAACAGTTTAATGAAAGATGCAAAACTTTCACTTGGCCTAACTCTGAAGTGAGTTGCTCTTCTGTACCATTTTTTTAGCGTAGTTGTTGCAGGTACCAGAAATCATAAAATGGAAAATTTCAACAACCTAAACTCGTCCATTGTCAAACTTGTTGCAGGTATCAGAAATCAAACAACGGAAATTTTCCATCTCTTAACCTCACCCACAAGCAAGTTGGTGGATCTTTCTACATAATACGAAAGATTGTGCGAGAGATAATTCAAGACAATAGAGTGTTAGTTCCTGCTAAGTTGATTGAAGGGGACACAGATCAGTTCTTGGAACAAAATTCACTGGTTTCAATTTCCACAGCACCCGAAACTCTTTTGCCCTTACACTCAAATGAAGTCCCTTTTTTTCATAGTCATCTTGAGGATGCAAGTGATTAATCGGTTTCGGTTACTGATGGGCTTTCTATGGGATCGGAATGTAGAAGGTTTGACAGTGAGCAAATTGTTAACGGGAATCTTGTAGATGCGACCAATGGAAGTGATAAAGCAGCAATTGTGGAGTTGCACGTAATTGAACCTCCAGAAAGTGAGAAAAGTGGTAGAGAACTAGCAGCTACTACATCTAAAGTCACTCAAATAACAGCTGATATAGTAGTAGGGGCATTTCCATTATGGCCTGTTGCTAAACCAGCTGACAGCATCGATGGAAGGTCTATCGAAGTAAGGAAATTAAATGAAAATTTGAATCAAACAGAAAATGGGAAGGTGAATTTGAGTCTAGAAAATGGCAGCTCTAAGTTAGATGATATGCATTCCTCTGAGGTTTCTATTTTGACAAATGAGAAAGAATGGAAAACAATTTGGATCGATTGATGGAGAAGAACTCTCATTTAACAGGGAAGAAAGTGGTGGAAAACATTTTAGACCCACTATTAGAAAGCTCAGATTGCTATGCCGGAGAAAATGCCACGCAGGACACTGACAATGGTGCAGCAGTAGAGGTCACTTGTCATGATGTTTTAACGTCCGAAACAAATGAACAAAACAAAGAAATTCTAGGAGATGTAAGTTTGTTTGCAATACCTCGTCTGAATGTCTATTTCACACATCAAGCAAAAAACAATTGCTTAACGTGCATGTTTAATAGGTTTCCTCTAGTAGTATTTGACTCTTTGTTTGCCTTTGCCATATTCATTAACTGTAAGTTTGCTTATAACAACGGTTGGAAGTTGGAACGTAAATGAGGCAAAAGTTAGAGGGAGGAGAGTGGTGGAAGCACTATGCCTACGAAATCGTGAAAATAAAGTTGGAAGGTAAAAAAGGTGTCACAAGCTGACATCATTCCAAGCAAATACTATATTCTCAAATCTTGTCATTTTAGAGGGAATTTCAAAAGGGTGGTTTTGAGTGGGTTCGCCGGGATTTGATTCACTTCCAAACCCTCTCTCCTCTCGAACAGGTGAGCGCTAGATTTGTCCAAGAGCCAGGTTATCTATCAAAATTTGAAAGTTCGTTTGATATTTGAGAGAGTTTAGATAAAAATATTAGATCTCAAAAATAGGTTTGAGTAAAAAAATTAAATCCAATTAAAAAATGGATTGAGCTTTTGCTCTAACTTCCAAGGCCGAAGCCTGACTCGACTCAGCTCATTCTACTATTAAATAATATATATTAATTTTATATTTTATATGTTATGTAATTTTTATCATATAAAAAATACATATATTTAATATTATAGTTTAAACATTCAAAATTAGATTAAATTATTTATATTTTTAAAATTAACAAAAGAAAAACATTAAATTAATAAAGATCAAATTTAAAAAATATATATTTGCAAAAAATAAATTAAAAAAATTTTATAGGTGAGTCTAAATGGGCTTGGACTGTCCATTTACAAATAGAGGCAGGTTTAGACAAAATTCGAAGCTTATATTTTAGACCGAGGTGAGCAAACATGTTTGACATTGACATCATACTTAAACTCGATTCGAACCTCACTTGACTCAACCTATGAGCACCTCTAGTGTGTGTGCTCAAAGCACACGAACTAAAGTGGAGCAAAACATTTACTCCCTTTATTCTCCTCTAGCACCCCTCCATCTGAACACATTTTAAAATTTTAGTCTCTTAATCAAATGAGTTTTAGTGAAAAATGAAATGATGTTGCTTATAATTTAAAATGACCAAGATGCATGCATATGTACCGTGTTTGTTTGAAAATGAAATGATGTTGCTAATAATTTAGCATGACTAAGATGCATGCATATTTGTTTTCATTCATGCATTCCAGCACACTTTCTGCTGTCTTGGGGGAACAAATTTTTAAATCACCTTCCTAGATAACTCTATATATTTGCAGATGTGTAGTCACCGTGAAGCTAATAAAAGACCTGAAGTTCGGTTAGATGCTTAGGCTGACTTCTTTATTCATTTATTTTTTTTGACTTTTGTTACAAGGCACATAAAAAAAAATGTGCTTATGTGTTAGTTGGAGAAAGTTAATGGCTTTGTTTTAGGTTAAACTAATGATTGTTTATGTTCAAATGAAAAAAAATTTAAGTACAGACCTTTGTAGCTAAACTACATGGTACATTCCACAATTTTTACGGGCATTTTTTCTTTATAATTTTTTATTATATAATAGATAAACTATCTCGTTTTAACAAATTGATCACTCATAAATATTCTAATAGTAGATTAAATCTTGTGAACTTTTTGGTATTTGAACTCAAAAGAATGTCCTGCGAAACGTGCTTTGCTTGGTGGGAAGGACGAAAAGGAGTAAAGATGTCAAATTTGTTAATCTCATGGTGAAGCTACAAAGTAGGAAAGTGGTTATGAATCTTGACCATTGGATTAATAAGTTTTGCATTCTTCATACCAAGCAAAGCCATGCTCTATGAAATTTAATCTATTTATCCTTGGAATCATTTTACAACATATTTTGTGCTTGATTCATTTTTTTAATTTGTTTTTCAAGCAACAAATGCTTCAAACTACTTCCACCCAAAAGTTCGTGGTACTTAAACTGGCAGTGACAATAGCGAGTCACAAATGCTCACCATGTCAGCTCCAAGAAAGGAAGCAATAAAAAACTAGACAGAATTAGTATGTAAGTATTCCTAGTCTTTGCGGGCAATACTTTAAGTTAAAATCAGTCTTACTCACACTTTTGTATGTTACATAGTTCCTTAGGATTACATTAGTTTCTATGGACAACAAATCATGGAAAGCGACATCAAAAAGGGCTGCAGAACCCGAAACTAACCCTATTTTGGCTATTTTCAAATCCTTTATCTCAGCCTTCATGAAATTCTGGTCTGAGTAACAATTTTGGTTTGTTTTCTAATTTGGTGAGTAATTCAAATTTTAATAGGGTTCTATTCACATTGGAGAAATGCACCGTGTGCCGTAAATTAATCAAGGAGCTTCAGAAGCATGTTTATGTTTTAGGTAATTATTCTCTTTTAGTTTCATTATTGTAAATTCTTATGTCAACCTTCTCGGTCTTTATTGTGATTCATCTCCATTGATGCTCTAGTACATAGCTCTTTATGAACTATACATGTTGGAATCACACAAGTGTTTGGATCTTTTTCTGTTATATTACCAATTCACACCCAATTTAGCATGCTAAATATCTACGCAGAACCAAGTACCTATGTTGCTTCGACTCATTTTTCTTGAAATACTTGCGTCTAATACCTTTGCTCAATGCATGCTTATGGGATATGACTCTCGAAGAACTCTTTAAATACATAGAAAAATTTAGAAAAAATTGAATATATCCTCATTGAACACATACATGTATTCGATACATACACTTGAGTTTGAGTGACATATATAAGTACTAATCATGGGAGAGTTCGACAGGTATATTGGCTGCTCAAGTTAAACGATGTGATAGGGGCAGCTCTTATTCCATGGATAGAATTAGATAAACAACTTCAAAGTGATTCAGTGGAATGGTTATCGTTAGTCAAATGTTCCATGCATATAGTTATATCGACTCGAGTTGCGTAATAGATAAGTACTAATCATAGGAGAGTTCGACGGGTATATTGGCTGCTTAAGTTAAATGATGTGATAGGGTTAGTTCTTATTCCATGGAGAGAATTAGATATACAACTTCAAAGTGATTCAGTGGAATGGTTATAGTTAGTCAAATGTTCCATGCATATAGTTATATCGACTCGAGTTGCGTAATAGATAAGTACTAATCAGGGAAGAGTTCGACGGGTATATTGGCTGCTCAAGTTAAACGATGTGATAGGGGTAGTTCTTATTCCATGGAGAGAATTAGATATTCAACTTTAAAGTGATTCAGTGGTATGGTTATAGTTAGTCCAATGTTCTATGCATATAGTTATATCAACTCGAGTTGCGTAATAGATAAGTGCTAATCATGGGAGAGTTCGATGGTATATTGGCTGCTCAAGGTAAACGATGTGATAGGGGCAGTTCTTATTCCATAGAGAGAATTAGATATACAACTCCAAAGTGATTCAGTGGTATGGTTATAGTTAGTCTAATGTTCCATGCATATAGTTATATCGACTCGAGTTGCGTAATAGATAAGTACTAATCATGGGAGAGTTCGATGGTATAGCATTTCAAATGCTATTGAACGGTATTTGTTTATTGATGGTTCGATATTCATTCGTTTTCATTGATGCGCATAAAATGCAAAAACCAAGATGACAAGCATAAAATGCAGGGAAAAAGGAGTTATATTTATGAATCACTGCTTTGCATCCGAAATCTTAGGAACCTATTAATAATATTAACAGTATAACTTATATCAAAGCAAGAGAAGAGATGGGTAAAAATGGAAACATTAGATTCAAGGTTTAATCCAATTGATTTATATAACTATTTTTTAGTAAGTTTGGAATTTAAATATCAATGTTTACAATTGTTTTTTCATTGCAATCTTTTTTTTTAATAAAAAAAACATTTATCATTATTGAACTCTTTGTTGCTCAGTTGCTAGTGCTGTGAGATTTGAACTTACCTATTTATCAACTCCATGGTGTTAGGTAGGGTTTAGGACCTAACACCTCAAGACAAAATTGTAATTATTTTATTACTATTTTGCAAAAGAGGTTTTTGTAGGTTAGGTGGGTTGTAGTTCAAAAAGTTTTTTATTTTCTTGTATAGGTTCAAGTTGGATTACAGCTCAAAAAGTTTTCATTATTCAAAATAATATTTAAAAATAAAAAAAATTATATTAATATTTATAATTAAATTTAAATTATTTTTTTTATTTAAAAAGTAATCCAGATTTGATCAACTCAAATTATAAAAACTTCTTCTTAAGCTTAACCTATACAGGTTGAACCTGTAGGGTCAAGTGGGCTTTCTAATTCATGAATAGGTTTAAAAGTAAACTTTCCTTAGTTGGTGTTTAATCAATTAGAGGATAAGTAATATGCTCAATTTTGATAAATGTTTTCACGATATACTTTTTTTTTGCTATGGAAAAAATATTAATAAAAAAAATTGAAATTTTGATTTTGTCTATGAAAATCTTTTCCTTCTTAATAGTGTCCCAATTAATTGCTGCCAACTTATTACTTAGATTCAAGCACATTTGCATATAAACATTTGTAGGGGTGTGGTCAAGGGGAAGGTTGAGGCCTCAGCCTCCTCCACTCTTTCTTCGAATTCTCAAATATTTTATTTTCTAAGTTTTGTTAAATTAAAAATAGCAAAAATTTTATTTTGGCTTTTAAAAAATATTCTTTTTTATCTTGGCCTTTCAATATAAAATTTAAGTTTTTCACCCTGATCATTTGTCGATTTGAACCAAGTTAGACAACATTTTTTTTGTCTAGATTTATGCTTAACATAAAGTTTCAAATTGATTTGATATCTATATTATGTCGATCTAGAATATTGTCTTTTTGATATATATTTATATATATATTTAAAGACTCAAAATTTTTATCGAACTAATAGTTATATATTTTTAATTTACTCAAAATTTGACATACATAATATGCATGAATGAAGCATTGTTGATGCTTTTTGAGTTGGAAGAAGGCTTAGGGCAAAAATTGAATGCTATCAAATACAGCATAAAATGTAGAAGATAATTAGAGGGACACCAAAGTTGGGGTTTTGGGCCATGCTTTTATACTTTAAGTTATTCGAGTTATAGAGGTAAAAGAGCAAAGAGTTAGAAATGACAAGAAGAAGGTGATAAAAATGTGATCTAGAGCTTTTTGGCTAACCTCATACTTTTTATAATTAAGAGTCATAAAAAATATCAAGCTGCCAGCCTGCCTACTTGTCTTTCAACTGTGATGACTATTTGCCTGAAAGAAAATCTCGAGCTCATGCATATCAATATAAGCACAAAATTTAATCAAAATTAAACTTACACAACGAAATTAAACAAAGAAACACTTGGATTTCCTCAGGATCTTAGGAAGAGATGTACATGTGATCAAATAGCAATTTTAAAACATAGATCTGCTAGAAATCATAGCTGCTTAGAGAGTCATAACTTTAAATGTGTTGATCCTTGCCTGAATGCACCATGGGTTGATTACTACAACTTACTGAGGCCACAAGCAGTACAGGTATCTTGCCTCTAATGATAATCCACACAGATGCTTATTAGAGACTTCATGAGCTCCGATAATTCTCTAGTGCTAGCCAGAAAGCTTCTTAAGCCTCAACTAAAAGGTATTTTGCCAAGAGGTACAGATGCGATGTTATTTGAGAATGATTCCGTTTACCTATTGTGCCAAAGTGAAGGAGAAATAGCTTCGTAGGGAAGTTGCTATTTTTCATAGATGCCAATAAATGGATCCAAAAGGCATAATTGTTGATTCCAGTTGATTCCATTAAGATAGAAAACTGATTTTCTACGTTCATAGTGATAAAAAACACTTTGAGGTCATTTAGAATTCCAATAAACACAAAGGAAGCTTTGGAAGGCAAAGATTTTGAGATTTAGTCAATTTCACAACTTTTATGAAAAACTAATCTCTAAATAGTAGAAAAATATTTTTCTATTTTAGTTGTGCCAAGAACGATCAAAAACTCTTAGAAAACTATGAAAACGCAAAAAGAGCTTAGAGAAGCATAGGTGTCCAAATCCTTTAGGGAAGTTTATGGTTAGTGCCTAGGGTTTTTTTTCTCATACTTTTTGTAGGCCAAAAAAGCTTTAGTAATGTATTTAAATACACCATGCACTAGGTTAGGCTTGACTTTTAAGTTAATTGAGCCTAATACTAATACACCCAAGAGGTGACCCCACTATGAAGTGTTTCTTGGAGCCCAGCTAAAACTATTTTAATTAGCTTGTCCAAGATTGGGCCTTAATATTAACTTATTATTTTACCCCAAAAGCACACCAAACATAACTATTCCATGTGCCTAGCCCATTAGCAAGCCTAACATAGAGTAGTTCACAACTAAACTCCTTTGACTTATAATTAGGGCTGCTAGCTCAACCCCTAAATTTAGATGTTAGATATGTAATTCATAATTAAAATTTTCTAACCCAAGTAAAACAATTTTACTTTATATAAATAATATTAAATAATTATTTAACTTTTCCAATATAGTTATTTGCTTTATTTAATAAAATCCCTAAATCATGTCTACAATAGACATTATCTTGATAATACCTTCATATCTTTATTGCCATATTAAGATATCTCTAATTAGATTTCATAAATCTAATTTATGTCTTAAATATTTCTTATTGAATTGACTCAATTAAGTTTTCCTTATTATACATTTTATTTAATTAAATTGTACTTAATCAAATCCCAATTTTAATCTAATAAATCATCTTATTGTGTATGACCTATTAGGCTTCCATCATAATGGCAATAAAAATAATTATTCAATTAAGTGTATTTATATTTATAGACCAAGATCGGCCACTAGCAAGTCATCACGGCTACCCAGTGTGCAAGAAGAGTCAATATGACTTTTTAAGAAATTTTTCAGTAACTAGCCTTTTCGGTATACTATGGTCCTTTCACTAAATATCTTGCAAAGACCATGAGCATGGCGTAGTGTCACTTCATGTATCAATCTATATTCGTTCTTGCAGCTTTCAGTTAACTTCATGAATTTAAAGAAACAATTTCTCCTAAATTCATTATTCATTGTCCAATGACTTTATCAAGTTAACCAAAGCTAAGAACAAATGAGATATGTCTTTTATGTCACATGGAGTGGTGAATCCTCTCTGGCTCACTTATCTACCTTTGTATGTTTCATGCCATACCCAAAACCACCCTGCCATAAGCATCCATTTATTTGGTTCCATTCGAAATGGAATCAAAGCATGACATTCCCCATACAAGATGACCTTGTATCATAAGTCGGAGAACTAATATACATGATTGGCACATGAGAACAAATTCTATAGACACTTGAGTGACTTATACCAAATGGAGTTCTCATACAGGCATTATTCAGTAAACTTGTTACCATAAAATAAGCACTCATTTGCTATCCCCAAGTATCTCTATACTTCAACTTCTATGAGATCAAATAATTGCATGCATCAAATGCATAGGGGCTTAGAACATGCTAGCCTTTGTGCATTGTTAATGCCCTATCTTGACAATACGATGACTAGGGAGAAACAGAGCTTTGATGCATAAGGATCTCATCGTCATAACTCATTATTAACTTTACAAAGCCATTGTGTTTCATGGGCTTTATCTAATTACTGTTTTGCATGATTGTCAATCACACCACTAACATAAAGGAAAACCTTGAATCCTTAACATAAGTAATTGGTTTGCATTATTAACTGTTATATGTCTCATCCAATCAGATTGGCTCTAAGGCATATACCAACACTGCCCTCATATGTCATATGTGACCAAATTAGTTATGGGTAGATGTCATTCCTCTTGGAGGTCTGACTGATGCTCCCAAGCTTTTGGACCTCATCGACTTAATTTAGGTATTAGGCTCCAGCTTCATATGATATGGTGTAACAATTGCCCTTAAGCTTGAGGGTGATGTTGAACTGATCGATCTGAAGATTGTGTTTATTGAAAATTTCAACAAATTTATAAACAAATAGGAAAAGCTTGATAACTTATCTTCATATAAACTGATAATTTTCATATAATTTTCATATATATATATTTATAAAGCTTATTTTCAATTTTTTAATAAAATATATACTATATGTATAAACAAATATATCAAATATATAAGTTTACGGGCAAATATAAAATTTTAAAAATTATAAATATTTAGTATTGAAAATTTTTAATCATAAATAAATAGAAAAAATATTAAAAAATATAGCAAATTATTAGTAATTAAATTTTAAAGCCTAATTCAATAAATATATTTTATTTTTGAAGGAAATTATGAAAAAATAAAAATCATTATTACTAAAAAAGTATTAGGAATTGATTAAAAGAATCAAATTACCAAAAAATTTTTAAAAATTAAAATCTTGTATCAACAAGTTGGTATAGACAAATAAAAATAATACAAATTAGGACAAGCTGTATGGACAGTATGATAAATACAGATCGATACAAAACCAAAATGGTACGACGTTGTTATCATTTCAATTTTCTTTAAAACCAGTATATATTGGGTAATATTGATTACCATGGTATTAATACTTTATATGCATGTTTAAGCTTGCTCACTTCAACCGTCAAACCTCAAAATTTGCCCAGGTTCATCCAAATTAATAAATGGTACAATCCAAGTTCGCCCATACAAATTTGTCATAAAAAAAACAAGGCATTTTTATTTAAACCTTAGTTGTTCTTTTTCTAATTGAATTTTAGAACATGACTAATTTAATATATTTTCTAATATTTAAACTACAATATATATTGATCCTCTACATTACATAAATTATGAAATATCTATACTAATATTAAAATGTCAATTGAGTTGCTATCACAATTTAACCAAACACAACTCAGTTAATGATATTACGTAAAAACTTAATAAAAATAATGACATTAGAATCTTGCGTACTTTTATATTAAAATATTACTCACATCTAAAAACTGTCCACTACTCTTTAACAAACCACCCATCTTTTCTTCTTTTACAACATTTTTATCACATAAAATTAGGTGTACATGTTAATAGTATAATATAAAAAATAATAAAATTGGTTATATATGTTTATAATTATCGAATTAGGTTGAGTTTTAAATATTGGAAATAAATTCTATACTTTTAAAACGAGCCTTTTTTTTCATTCTCAATTAATGGCCTTAATATTTTTGTCCAAATCATTTAAATATCGAATTAACCTTTAAATTTAAACGAATAATCCAATTCTTAAATGGGTCTAATTGATGTATATATGATAACACCACTAAAATAACTTTAGTATTAAGATGAAAATATTTGAGATAGACCTATCACCAAATATGTTCATGCTTAATCAAAGAGAGTGGAAAAAAAAGATAGCACATGGAAATCTAAATAAAACCCTATAATACAGCAAAGGGAACATCCCATCTTTAGTTAGCCAACCATCTAAGAAAAGAACAGAAAGAACTACAACGGTAACCAACTTGTTTTTGATGGGTCTCCCCTTTTTTTTTTTCCCTTTAATTTGATTTCTTCTGACTCATTTGAAGTAATTAAAACAATAAGATTTACCCAATGAACGTGGTCTCAAAAATTTTAAATTTTCAACTTTGAATTTCATCGAGTTTAAAATCTTCTAGTTTTAAGTTTGAAAATTTTTTAAGTTTTAAGTTCGAGTTAGTAGTCCATTTTTTTAATCATTTTTCTATAATGTTCTTATAAAACAAACAATAAAAACAATGGATAAATTAATCGGCAATAAAACAAGTAGTTAAATTGATTGTAAATTCCAGTCAAAAACCTTCAAAATCATGAAATCCATATATATATATATATATATATATATATATACACACACAGACATATAAATAATATTTTTCTTCCTTTCTATGTCTCTTAGCTGATTGGTTAAGTTAATTTCATATAACCAAACAACAATAGTAATAAAAGATGACACTTAAAGAATAAAGAGTTTAATCTAATTGTATCATGCTAGAGATTTAAATGGTGGTTATAACACATTAGTGTTACGATAGTTATATTCAGTTTTGATTCTCTTTGTCGTCAATATTTACTTTAATATTTATTATAATTTATTACGATAATATTTATTATGTTTGTAATTACAATTAATACGACAGGAATGATGGCATATGTGACCAGAATTTAAGTTCAACCTAGTATGTAGCAAATTTGATACTTCAATCTCATAATCTGCAATTCTTTACACTGTTTTCATACTACAATCTCCTTGCTAAAAAACATGACCCTTAAAACAAGCTTGCCGTGAACTCTTGTTGTCTAGTATATGATCATGCATATATGATATATTACTAATATGGAGAAAGATAGAAGAAAAGAATATTAAAAAGAAAGCAAAAGTAAAAAATTCTTAAACAAGCTTTGACACAAGGAATAAAGTGGAAGGAAGGTTAACAGGGTAAGATTTGGAATATTGCAGTTGTTGTTGTTGTTATTGTTGTCTGGTTTTACTACTTCATCAAGAACCTGAAAAAGGTTCATCCATTGACTTATTTGATATATCATTAGGGTTTTATTTTTTTATTTTATATAGTTTTTACTGAATTCTAGGTAAAAATGATTGTTCAGTACAGTTTACGAAAAATGATTCAGAAAAAGCAAGCAAAACCCAAATCCCCTAACCAAAAAAATGTAAAATATATATATATATATATATAGAGAGAGAGAGAGAGAGAGAGAGAGAGAGAAAAGAATTGTTGTTTAGCAGCTTTAAATGTGGTCGAGATTGGATTGATAAAGGGATTAATTATAATATTAAATAATGTGTCAGTTTGAGGAATATAATCCAATTGTTTATGTTTACGCACTTTTTGAAAAGCAAGGCAAAGGGAATTAAGTGCTGAAAACCATGCAAATGGGAGGCTAAATTGACTAAATAGAAACAGACAGTTTTCACGTGGAAAGATTCATTTTTTTTCTTTGTGAAGATTATGATGAGTTGGCATTCGGTGAAACCTAATCCAACAAGTTTTTATTAAATAGTGAAGAGATCTGTTTAGATAAGAGTATTCAAGGCTCTAACATGGAATCCTATGCCAAATTGATAGAGGAGAGAAAGAGAGCCATGCAGCCATTTTTCAAAGGATGACATCAGAGATATAATTCAAATTTTAGTATTTATAATTTTTTTAAATTTTAATTTTTTTATTGAAAAAATATAAGTGAGAGATAAAATAAATGTAAAAAGACAAACCATTTTTCTTAATTTTTTTCCTTTTTATTAGATCTTAATGGATAATCCAAGTTTCGGACTTTAATCAAAGGGATAGAATGAGAATTTAATTGAAAAGGAATAATTGGGAAATGATAAAAGTTTATTTTTATTCATGTATAAATATGATAACTTTAATTATGAACGCAACATGTTTAATATAGTTAAAGTCATCAGCAACCCATTTACCTATTTGACACTATTCGACCTCGTTGGCATTGTTAGAAAGGTATCATTCTAAAATTCAACATTCATGGTTCAGCGAGAGGAAATTAGGATTTTAACGGTGTGGTGATGTGCTAATGGATGATAATAGTTTTAATAGAGGTATAATATGTATATTTATGTTTTGTTCGTATATATTTATAATCATACTTAAAATATTATATATTTATACATGTTATATAAATTTTCAACACGTTCATATATTCATTTCATATTATGTTTTATATATTTTTTGTATCATTTAATTTTATTGTGTTTAAAATTATCAAATGTATAGGGTAGGCCAACAGTCCATGGTTTCTTAATATGCATTATATAGACATCCACGTACCTAGTAAAATATATAGACATCCACGTACCTAGTAAAATATACTAACTAAAAAAAAACGTTGAGGACATTATCCTTATTCTCTTTATTTATTTATTTATTTATTT
>JBBYHK010000013.1:3219417-3235261 GCA_038382065.1 Adansonia grandidieri
TTTATTTATTTATTTATTTATTTCGTAAAGGAACCTTCCAATTTTCTTGATGAGAATTAATTTTACAATTATATAATTTATTTGGACTTGGATTTTGGTCAAATTAATAGATTCCAGTTAGACACTTTGAGTTAGACCTATCAATTCTGATTTGAATCTGAAAACTTCGATTAACCTATTTGAATCCAAATCCGATTTAACCTTATTTGATAAAAAAAAAGTTAATAACTCAAAATTGACCAACTCGAACTCGAAAATGATCTGAACCCAAAATGACCTGAACCTAAAATAGCTTGAACCCGGAATAATCCAATCCTATAATGACCCCAACCCAAATTGACCCAAATAATTAACTTGAAATATCCCAAACCCAAAAGGATCAAACTTGATAAACCCCAGTGTTTAAATCTAATTGACTTGAAACCAATTAACTTGAGAGTTAAACTTGACTAACCCGAACCCAAATAACCCAAATCCAGTGTTAGTGTAAGCCTTATAAGCCAATTGTTATAACTTGTAAGGCATTAGCATTAGTGATTTCATGTAATCAAACATTATATTTATTTAATGTTATAAAAGGCATTTTTTATCCATAAGATTTAATTATAAAATTGTTATAATATCTTATGTAGATAAAGCTATGACACATATTGGCCTTGCAAGGGAATTGTAAAGAGTTACAGTTATGAGATATCTATTCATTAAAGCCGCATTTTTAAAATGTTCTTAGTCATTGTATTGTCAAGGCAGGGCATTGATAATGCATAAAGACTAGCATATGTAAGCCTTCATGCATAGGATGCATGCAATTGATCTCAGTAGTTGAAGTATAGAGGTACTTGGGCACATCATATGGGTGCTTGTTATGGTAACAAGTTCACTGAACATGATTTATTATGAGAGTTACATTTGGTATTTCACTCAAGTGTGTATAGAAATACTTTTATGTGTCAGTAGTGTAAGTGATTCTTAGACTTGTGACACAGGTCATCTAGTGTGAGGAGTGTCATACTTTGATTCTATCACGAATAGGTCTACAATAGATGAATGCTTATGGTAGGGTGGTTTTGGGTATGGCATGAACCATATGGTAGGTGGATGAGTGGTCCAAAAAGGATTTGTCACCTCAAGTGATATGAGGGGACATATCTTACATATACCTAGCTTGTGTTAACTCTAAGTCCTTAGCTAAGACATTATTGATTATGGAGTTAATACATAGGGGTCGCATACTAATATGGAATGCACTAAGAGTAGACCCAAAGTGATGCTTTTGCTAGTTCTAGGATATATGATGACAGTATATTTATTACACTAAGATACTAAACACTGAAAGGTTTGTCAATACATATTCACAATCTCTGCATATTGGGTGGCCATGATACATTGCTAGATGCCAATTTCGGTCTATAAATATAAAATATTCTTAATTAGGCTCTTTTATATTAATTGCCAGTATAAGAAGGGCCTAATAAGCCACACACATAACGGTGATTGGTAGAAATTAAATTGAGTGGGCTAATATATCTAATACAAGTAATGATTACTTAGGCCCAATTTGGATGAGTTCACATGGGCTAGAGGAAAAATTGTAATTTCTCAAAAATTAAAATCTAAACCCTAGATATATTAACCTAAATTAGCCGTCTTATATAGTCTAAGAGAGATTAAAGAATTTGGCCAAGAGACCTTTAGGAACCCATTGTGCATTTTCCACAACTTCTTTAAGTAAGGATTGAGCAAATTTGAAGGTTCTTAAAGAAAAATTATTTTTTTCTTAAATCTGATTATTGAATCAATGTTTTTTAAGTGCAAAGGAAGATCTATTAAAATCTAAATTGCTAGCACAGATCTCAACTACTAAGTTTCTTCCTCATTAAATGTTTTTCGGGTCACTTGTGTAGATAACTATTAGAAGCTGGACGCTTGGACAACTTTGTGTTACGACAATCGAGCTTGGTGTTTATGTGTTTTTGGTTCATGGAATTGCTGAAAGACCTTTGTGGATAACTATTAGAAGCTGGACGCTTGGATAACTTTGTGCTACAACAACCGAGCTCTGTGTTTATGTGTTTTTGGCTCATGGATTTACTGAAAAACTTCTTAATATTGAGATATGTTTAAATCTTGAATAGTTCTTTAAGTTTCTTAATCTAAAAGATTAGTCAAGATCATGTAAGATAATCATGCTTAGGAAGTCTCAAATTATTTTAATTGTTATGTTTATGCTGCCATGTTTATAAATTATTTTATAAATTTTTGTAATCTAATTACTTGCTACCTTGAGACTTCCTACAAGTGGTATTATTAGCCTTTTCGCATTGATTTGATTAATTTTATGTTTTAATTGTCACAATTAAAGATTTTATTATTTTGATGCTATCTTGATCCATTCTTGATTTTAAAAAGTTTAAGAAAATTATTTTTTTCTGATTTTTAAATTCCCAACAAGCTAATTCATATATTATTCAATTTTAATTAATAAAAATGTGATTTTTATTAATTAAATTGATATTGGAGTCATTGGTTAATGATTTGGTGTTGACCAGTGCTAGGTTAGCTCTGTTTCGATGTTTTGATAAGAGCCATTGCTGTGATTTTTGTCCTTGTTTTTCCACCTTGAAAGTGTCATGAAAAGCTCATAGTACTTTCTACAAAAATCAGGTTAAAATTAGAGTTGAAAACATTTCAATTCCGAGCTAAAATGGGTGTACTAGGCATGTTGGAAGCTTGTAGCATCTTGTCTTCCTTCTTGGATCTTGATGTGACTTTAGTGGCAGCAAGAAGTTGCTATAAATTTGCTATATGTTCAAAGATTTAGTGGGAGGAGGATACTAGTGTCTAAATTGGAAGAGGATGGCTAAGATACCCATGTAAAAGATAGAGTCCTAGTTGGATTAGGATTCCTCCAAGATTTATGCCAAATACAATCCTATTAGGAGTAAGACTCTTCTAATTTTAATTTTTCTTGAGATTTAAATATGATATGATTAGATTAAAATTAAAATTAAAATGCTAAATGTTAGCGTGGTTGGCGTAATGAACTTCCATAGGAGGTTGATTCCAATTAAAACTTTTACAAATCGTCAAACACCTAATTATCCAATTGCATTATTTTTCTTGAATTGTTTAAGATATAAATTGGATAATAAGCATGGAATTAAAATTCAATTAATTTGATTAATTTAAAAAATATATTTAATTTGAATGGTTAAATTTATCTGGAATGGGATTTATTCTAATATTATTAGAAAAATGTTAATCATTTAAAAAATTATTTTATTAGTTAAATTAAATATGAATCAATTATTTAAGTATCAAAATTGATAACTTGAATTTAAAACACATGTTTATATATATATATATATATTTATAATTGTCGTGGATTTATGGGATGATTATGGATTAGGCCCAATATGATTATGGATGTATGGTTGATTATTGATGGATGTTTAAATTGTTTAAATAAAGTTTGTGAACCCTGCCTTATCTCTATTTTTCTCGGGGGTTATAAAAATTCTTTTCTCACTTAAATCCCCTTGAACATAACTCGAAGTTTCTTTATTGCAAATGTTATTGGATTACATAAGTGTAGAATTAGGGTTAGTTAGGAAAGATTTTTTAACTCAAAGAAGGAGATCAGAATAAAGACAACATGAAGCTCGGGAGATTGCAAGAAGTTTTTTGAAGACTTTGTATGTGATCACCTAGGAATTGACTAAGCAATTTCTTTTGATGACTCAAGGAAATTGCATTAGATAATAGTCCATAATCATCCAAGTAATATGTATGATAGTAGATTTATTTTATGCAATATTATAAATGCTATGCATGCTAATATGATGACGTTTTAATTGAAAGATAAAACAAACAAACAAAATCCTTCATACAACATTGAGTTATATGCTTCGCATCACAAAGATGCCTTCCATTATTCATAACAATATACTTAAGTTTCGACAAAAAAATAATTTGTTGAGTTGCTCAAGGTTCCTACCTTCTGAATGGTATGAGTTATGATTAATGGGTCTTACTCAACTAATGTTATATGGTTTGGATATGTCACACTTGACCATGTAATGTTAGAGGCGATGGTTAGGCAAAATGTATATAATGGATTTAGGTAAAGAGTTGCCACCTAATTGATCTAGGAGTTGCATAGATATGCAATTGGTAAGACATGTTACCTACTCGACTAGGTTTGTTATAATTTGTTGAGTCGCTCAAGGTTGCAACGTGTTGAAAGGGATCCTAGCCCACTAAGAATACTTTGAAGAGATTTTCGAATAATTGTAAGGGCTATTATTTTAAAGAATTAGTAGGAGGACCAATAAAGATTTAATACCTTATCATTATTGATTTAATACATGAATAACTAATAAATACCCATTTTATACTAAGTTGTTGATAATTGTATTTATATTAGCCATATTGTGAGGCATACTTGATGCCACAAGCCTAAAATATTTGGATTGATATATGAAATTAAAAAGTGTTCTCAATAAAAAGAAGGTTGTTGACCTTCATATGATTGAGTTGAACTATTCTACTATAATAAATTTACGATGTGGATCTCACTTATGTAATGACATAAGCCTGTTAAAGAATAGTAAAAAATTAGGCTCTAATAAGCTAATTCTTATAATAGACAATGGATCAAAAGTTGAGGCCACTGCATCAGAACCTATACCTTATCATTAGCTACAGGCATGACCATGGAACTAAGAGAATGCCTTTGTGTTCCAAGATTGTCTAGAAACATCATTTCAGTTTCATAACTCACTGAGAATGATGATTTTGAATTTAGGACGAAAAGTAATAGTTGCATAACCATCCTAAATGATATGGTTTATGGATCAGCCTTATTGCAAAATAGGCTATATGTGTTGGATCTAGATATTCTTTTACTCAATATAAATGTGAAGAAAGCAAAAAGTAATGACCTAAATAAAACCTACATCTAATTTTGTAGTCTTGGTCATATCAATGAGACTTAGTTAAGTTAAACAAACATGGCTATCTAGACCCATTTGTGAATCATATAGGACATGTGAATGTTGTCTCCTTGAAAAATGACCAAGACTCCCGTCACTAGTAAAAGTGAAAAGGTTGTGGATGTAATGGGCTAGTACATTCAGATATAGGTGGACCAATGAATACAAGGGCTAGAGATGGGTATTCTTACTTCATTACCTTTACTGATGACTATTCAAGGTATGGTGTGTACTTAATAAAGTACGAGTATGAAACTTTTAAAAAGTTCAAAGAGTATATGGCCAAAAGTAGAGAAACAAACTGGTAAGAGTATTCTAGTTTTTAGATTCTATTGAGAAGGAGAATACTTAAGTCAAGAATTCTTGTATCAATTGACTAAGAATGGGATTCTCTCATAGTAGACTCCATCTTGAATTCCATAACCTAATGGCGTGTCTGAAAACAGAAATCAAACTTTGCTAGACTTGGTTCATTCCATAATGTCTAAGTTCGACCTTCTGATATCTTTTTGTGTATATGCTTTAGAAACTGTTGCTCATCTTTTAAATAAGGTTTTATCCAAATCTGTTGATAAGACACCATATAAGATATGAAAAAGTAAAAAGCCAGATTTATTTTATGTAAGGATTTGGGAATGCACTGGTTATGAAGCATATAATGACTGGGAGTAAGATCAGTCCAATGTAAGTTTGTAAGGTATCCTAAAAAAATTGCAAGATACTATTTTTAATAATCCTAACAAGCAAAAAGTGTTTATCTCAAAACATGGACACTTTCTAGAGAAAGAGTTTTTACTTGAAGGGTCTAGTGGGAGTATAATTGATATTAAAATAGCTTAAGAACCACAAACAAACATTCCTAAAAATGCTGAGCTAAGAGTTAAAGCATCAGATGCTCAACTTAAAGCTCCAAAGATGCAACTACTCCTTCAATCTAGTAAGATTAAGCAAGCTCTAGAGATATACAAATTTCTTATGGATCATGAGAACTTGCCTTATGATACCAAACCTACTAATTTTGAGGAAGCAATGTTTGACATGGATTCCTATAAATGGCTTCAAGCCATGAGATCTGAAATGGATGCCATGGAAGTCAACCAAGTTTGGACTTTGGTTGATCCACCCAAAGGGATAAAAACTATAAGGTGCAAGTAGGTCTTTAAGAGAAAGACTAACATAGATGGCAACATACAGATGATTAAGGCCAGATTGGTGACAAAATGTTATAATTAAGCAAAAGGACCTGATTATGAGAAAACCTTTTCACTAGTTGCCATGGTAAAATCCCTTCAGATTATGTTTGCTATAACGCATATCATGATTATAAGATATGGCATATGGATGTAAAAACTACAGATAGACATTAACGAAAATCTGTAAGAGTAAGTGTACATTAGAAAACCTGATGGTTTTGCATCCAAGTTAAATCCAAATCAAGTATGCTGAATAAGAGAGTCCATTCTTCACAAAGTTGGAATATTAGATTTGATGAAGCAATCAAAGAATTTGGCTTCATATAGAATCCTAATGATCCATGCATCTGCAAAAAGATGAATTAGCAAGCTATTATTTTTCTTAATGCTATATGTTGACAATATATTGCTCATAGAAATTGATATACTAATGCTACAAACCACTAAGGTATGGTTGTCCAGTTAATTTTTCATGAAGGATTTAAGAGAAGTAGTATATATTTTAGGAATTAAGATTTATAGAAATCGATCAAAATGACTGCTTGGTTTATCCCAATCCACTTACATAAGTAAGGTGTTAAAGAGGTTTAGCATGGAAAACTCTAAGAGAGGAAACCTACCTATGGTACATGGCATACATTACTCGAAACAGATATGTCCTAAAATATCAAATGAAAGGGCGCCGATGGATGAGATCCCATATGCCTTGGCTATTGGATCCATTATGTATGCTATGTTATGTACAAGATCAGATGTATCGTGCATTCTAAGTATCACGAGCAAATACCAAAGCAACTAAGGTGAAAGTCACTGGATCATTGTGAAGAATATTCTTAAATACTTGTGAAGGACTAAGGATATCTTTTTGGTATACGAAGGGGCTAAACTTTAAGTGAAAGGTTATACTGATGCTAACTTCCAATCTGATTAGGATGATAGAAAATCATAAAATGATTTTGTACCTATCCTTAACAATGCTACAGTCAATTAGAAAAGTTCCAAATAGGCTACAAATGTAGACTCAACAACTGAAGCCAAATACATCTTCATGAGGTGATTTGGATGAAGAACTTTATCACTGAACTAGGTGTAGTTCCAAGCATTATTGATCCAGTACCATTTTACTGTGATAATAATAGAGCCACATCACAAGCTAAGGACCCCCGGTCTCATCACAAATCCAAAATGTATTGCGGTGGATCATGTCATTAGGATATTATAAAAAAAACATAACGTTAGTATGAAACAACTATCCACCGAAGAGAACTTAGTTGATCCTTCAATAAAGTTCTATCCTAGCAAAAACATGATCGTCATATGGAGGGTATGGGATTTAGACATATGGGCAATTAGCTTTAGTGCTAGTGTGAGATTGTTAGTGTAAGCCTTGCAAGCCAATTGTTGTGGCTTGTAAGGCATTGGCATCTTATGATTTCATGTAATCAAATATTATCTTTATTTAATGTTATAAAGGTATTACTTTATCCATAAGATTTGGCTATACACTTACTATAAATATCTTATATGGATAAAGCCCATAAAACACATTGACCTTGTAAGGGATTTGTAAAGAGTTACAATTATGAGATCTCTATGTATCAAAGCCATGTTTCTAAAACATTCCTAGTTATAATATCACTAAGACATGGCCTTAATAATGTACAAAGACTGGCATATGTAAGCCTCTATGCATAGGATGCATGCAACTGATCTCATAAGTAAAAGTATAAAGATAATTAGGGACATCATATCGGTGCTTGTTATGGTAACAAGTTTACTGAACAGGACTTGCGATAAGAGTTCCAAGTATTTCACTTAAGTGTTTATGAAAATACTCTTATGTGTCTGTTAAACATAGCAATTTTTGACAGGATTACACGAATATGACACGCATAAAATAAAAAAAACATGACATGACACGACACGAACACATTTTCAAAATCTATCTAATATGAATTAGAAATGTATCAAAATTGATAAAAATGTAAACAAAAACTTAAACACGATAATGACACGATAAAATATACGAATATCACACGAATACATAAATTGCCAAGTCTATGTCAGTACTGTAAGTAATCTTTAGACTTCTGACACTAGATCATCTCGTATGAGGAGTGTCATGCTTTAATTCTCACAAATGGGTCCACAAATAGATAGGTGCTTATGGTTGGGTGGTTTTGGGTATGGCATGAATCATATGATAGGTGGATAAGTGGTTTTGTGAGGATTCATTGCCCCAAGTGATATAAGGGGATATACCTCACATGTACCTGGCCTATGTTAACTCATAGTCCTTGGCCAAGGCAATATTGATAATGGAGTTACCACATAGGGGTTGCATACTAATATAAAATAAGCTAAGAGTAGACACTGAATCATGCTCTTGCTAATTCTGGGATATATGATAAAAGGATATTTATGACACTGAGATACTGAACACTAACGGGCTTGTCAAACCTATATTGGCACTCCCTACATGTTAGATGGCCATGATGCATTGCTAGATGCCAATTTTGTTCTATAAATATAAAATATTCTTAATTGGGCTATTCTATATTTACTTCCAATATGATGAGGGCCTAATGAGTCACATACTTAAAGGTGATTAGTAGAAATTAGATTAATACTAGGCTAATATATCTAATACAAGTAATAGTTATTTAGGCTCAATTCAGATAAGTTCACATGGGCTAGGAGCAAATATGTAGTTTTTCAAAAATTAAAATTTTAAACCCTAGATATATTAACTTGAGTTAGCCATCCCATATAGTTTAAGAGAGATTAGAGTATTCAGCCAAGAGTTTAGGAACTTGTTTTGCATTTTCCATTTCTTTTTTGAGCAGGGATTGCACAAATTTGAAGGTTCTTAAAGAAAAATCATTTTCTTCTCAAATTTGATTATTGAATCAAGGTCTTCTATGTGCAAAAGAAGATTTATTAAAATCTAAGCTGCTAGCATAGCTTCTGACTACTAAGTTTCTTCCTTATTGAAGGTTTTCTGGGTCACCTACATGGATAACCGTCAGAGGTTAGATGCTTAGACAACTTTGGTTTATGACAACCGAGCTCGGTGTTTACTTGTTTTTGGGTCATGGAATTGCTGAAAGACTTCTTAAGGTTGAGGTATGTTTAAATCTTTAATAGCTCTTTAGGTTTTTATATTAGTCAAGATTATGCAAGATGTCCTGTTTAGGGAGTCTCGGATTATCTTTATTGTTATGTTTTGGCTACTATGTTTGTCAATTATTTTATAAATTTTTGTAATCCGATTACTTGCTGTCCCAAGACTTCCTACGTTCAGAATGACCCAAACCTAACTAACAACGAGTGTTAAATCCAATTGACCTGAATTCGAAAGAACCTAAAATAGAAATAACCAAAAACTAAAATAACCCGAACCCGAAGTGATCCAAATCCGAAATGACCCAAACACAAAAATGACCCAAAAAATTTAAAATTCAAAATGATCAACCATAGTTAACCTAACCCAAAACCAACCTGATAATTGGCAGGTCTACTTTGAGCTTACTTTTAGAATGCTAACTCCATTCCCTGAATTAAACATTTGGTTATTATAATTATTTTAAATTTAAATATTAATATTTGTTGATGCAACAATGGAGATACTGTGAGGGATCCTACAAAACAATAAAGACGAGAGAGGCCTGAAGATGAACTCCGGGAGGACACTTCGATGCTTAAATCAGCAAAAAGGGTTATGAATGAAGAACGAAAAGAAAATGAAGGAATTTTAATAGCTCATACCTCAGAAGTGCTGATGTTACCTCTACTCTACTTGATCTAGAACTTTAAGCGGGTAGAAATTAGATGGCAATCAAACTTCTCTGGTAGTATAGAGATTGAAGTTATCTAACTATCCCTTATTATTTTTTATTTTTAAATAGTATATCTTATTTGTTTATTTTTTATTTTTAAATACATAATAAGAATATACGATAGCATTTAATTCTGCTTGCGGAGTTAAAAAACTATATCATCAGTGTACCTAATAACAATCTTATAATCAATATATCAAAATCAAACTAAGAAGATAATATTAGAAAAAGTAAAGTTTCACAATTAAATGATACGGTATAAATAGAAAGAAAAGAAATAATATAATTATATTAAAAAAAACTAAAGCCAAATATGACTAAATATGATCATATGAACCGCGATGGGGGAAACATGGTAGAGTGTGTTACACGCTCCATGAAAGAGAGTGAGTGAGTATAGAAGACAGAATAGTTACTACCTTTTGTCATTGACATAAGTTCCATGGGTTATTAGGAGAAAAAGGTTTTATTTTAGGTTAAACTAATGATTGTTTATGTTCAACTGAAAAAAAATTCAAGTAGCGAGCTTTGTAGCTAAACTATCCGAATCTTCAAGTGGTGAAGATGTTCAAACAAGATCCAAAGGGAAAAGCCATAGGCACAGGTGATGACTGGTTGGTGGTCTCTAAGAAGAAACCCGACAACAGATTCAGAAAACAGTGCTACCAATGGATGGGGTTCGAAAGATAACAAAAGAAACGATGTTCTCGAAGATGATTAGGATAGCCTGGATGATAAAGATGACCTTGATTCCGATACGAATCAAAAGAGCCATGAGAGTCGCAAGAGGAGCAACTGGTTCAAGGAATTTTTTGAGAGAATCGATGTATTGAGTGTCGAGGAGATCGACGAAACATTAGAAAATTTTATTTATAAAATTAGAGTATAAATTAAATAAAACTCATAAAAATTATTGTCAATATTAGAATAATAAAATATGTATCAAAATGTATAAATATATTATTTTGAAAGAAAATGTGATTTTTGAGAAAAAAATCACTCCCGTGACAACGTTTATAATTATGTAACGTTCGTAACATCCGCAAACCCAACACTACCTCTGCGCTTGCAAGAAAATCCGCAATGGCGATTTAATACTATGTCTATTAAACTTGCGCTTTGCTTGGTATGAGGATGGAAAGGCGTAATGACGAAAAACTTGTAATCTAATTTAATGGTTAAGCTACAGGGTACGAGAGTGGTTATGAATCTTAACCTTTGGAATAAAAGGCTCTCTTTTTGCCTCTTTCCATTATTCCTACCAAGCAAAGCCGTAAAACTCTATGAAATTTAATCTATTTATATTTGGAAACATTTCACAATATATTTTGTGCTTAATTCGTTGTTTAATTTATTTTTCAAGCTATAAATGCTTCAATTACATCAAGCCAAAAGTTCATGGCACTTACATAGTCAACGCACAGCATGTCAACTTTCAGAAAAGATGCAATAAAAGAATAGACAGAATTAATTTGTAAGTATTCCTATTCTTTGCTTCCAATATTTTTAACTTGAATCATTCTTACTTTGAGAATTATGTAGTCCCTTGGGATTACATTGGTTCTGAATTATGGAAACGAATATAAAAAAATGCTGCAGAATTCGAGACTAACCATATTTTGACTATTTTCAAATCCTTTAGAGTAGCTTTTGTCTAATTCTGGTCTGAGTATCAGTTTTGGTTTGCTTTTGAATTTGCAGAGTAATGCAAATTTAGTAGGTTTCTATTCACGTCCAGGGGAAATGCATTGGATGCCATAACTAATCAAGTAGCTTGAGAAGCATGTGTATACTTTAGTCAATTATTCTCTTCTAGTTTCATTATCAGAAATTTGTTTTTGAGTCAACTTTCTCGTTCTTTATGAGATTCATCCGATTATTGATAAATCTCCATTGATACTGTAGTTCATTGCTGTTTATGAGTTGCCTCTTGGACGTTACATATTGGAATCATATTATATTCTCAATTCGCATCCAATACATCATGCTATAAATTTATGCAGTTTCAAGTAAAAAAAAAGGAAAAAAAGGAAGATGACATCAACATAAGCTATCACTCTTGCCACGTGTCATTTAATGGCTATTTTAACGGTGTTATTAACGAAAAATTTAATTGACACAAAATATATTACTTTTGATACTTTTTAAAGTTTAAGAATCAATTTAAAATTTGATCTAAAGTTTGGCGACCACTTGGATAATTAATTTAAAAATTTTAAAAAAATTAAATATTTTTATTTTAGACACTTGAATCCGAATGACAAAGCAAGATACTAATCATTGTACTACAAGAGTTCAAGGGGTATGGTTATAGTTAGTCCAATGTTCGATGCATGGTTATATCGACTGGAGTTGAATACTAAAAATGGGACACACTTGTTATTTCATGAACAGGATTAGACAAATGCCATTGAATGATATTTGTTTATACATCGTTCGATGTTCATCCATTTTCATTGATGCGCCGGGTAGGTATGCAGAATGACAAGCATGAAATGCCGGGAAAAAGGACTTAGATTTTCTGAACTCCTGCTTTTGGCATCTAAAATCTTAGGATCCTGTTAATAATATTAACACTATAACTCGTACAAAAGCAAGAGAAGAGATCGGTAAAAGCGAACCCGTTAAACTTAAAGTTTAATTCAATTAAAAGATGATATTTAATGTATTTGACGTTAATTTTTTTAATAAAAAAAGATATTTATTATTGTTCAACTCTTTGTTGGCCAGTTGTTAGTGCTGTAAGTTTTGATCTTGCCTACTTGTCGTCTCCACGGTGTTAGGCAGGGGTTAGGGCCTGACACCCCATGACAGAATTGTAATTATCTTATTACCATTAACGAGAACTAGTTTTCATAATTTAATTTGAGTTGCGATTTGAGATTTTTTTTAATTTTTTGTTTAAGTCTAATTGAGATGATTTTAAAATTTATTTTTATTATTTAAAATAATATTAAAAATAAAAATATTTTTATATTAATATTTATAATTAAATTAAACTTAAAATTAAAATATTTTTTATTATTTAAATAATAATTTATATCTAATTAATTTAAATTATGAAAATTTATTCTTAAACTCGACTCATATAAATTAAACTTGTACGTTTAAAAAGATTGTCTGTTTCACGAATAAATGTAGAGGTATTTAATCAATTAAAGGATAAGTACAATTTTCATAAATGATTTCACGATATACTTTTTGGTATAGCAAAAATGTCAATTAAACAAAATGAAAATTTAAGTTCTGAATTTATCAAAATCTTTTCCCTCTTAATAGTGTCCTAATTAGTTGGTGCAAACTTATGACTTAGATTCAAATGCATTTGCATACAACCATTTGTCAAGTGAAGCAAGTAGATTTGATAAATTTGGACGCAATTCGAATATGATACACATAAAGCACTTAATACATGATACAAATATATATCTTAAAATTTATCTAATATAAATCATTAATATATCAAAATTTATAAAAATATAAAATACCTTAAATTTGATTATGACATGATAAAATACACGAACATGACATAGATACACAAATTTATAGGTCTAGAAGCAAGTTAGACAACACTTTTTTTTGTCTAGATTTATGCTCAAATAAGACTTTTCTTAACAAATGCAATATCGGTAAATAGAACACATATGATCTAATAATTTTGGATATAATACAAAAAATGGAAATATGATATGTTTAACAAAAATGAAAGAAGCGTAATGAATATGACACAATATGTTTAAATGCATTTAACACAACATGTGCAATGTATTGTATTTATGTTTGGGATTTTAACAAGTTTAATAATGTTTATTGTATTTATATTTATACAACTGACATGAAAAAAATATGAGACGTGATATGCATACATAGATTGTTAGATTTGAGATAAGTTTGTCCTTCTATCTCTTTAAACAAAATTATATATGTAAAAAGAGGGATCAACTTACACTTGTATAAATTAAATTAATTTTACAAGTTTTCACAACTTAATATATTGATATTTCAACAAATTGATTGTTGGATTTAAGTAATATAATCGTATTTTTTGTGCACGTAAAGTTTTGAATTGATTATATATATATATATATCTATATTATGTCGATCTACGATAGTCTTTTTGATATATATATATATATTTAATGTGTCAAATTTTTCATCAAATTAATACTTAGATATTTGTAATTTGCTCGAAACTTGACATGCACAATATGTATAAATAAAGCATTGTTGATGCTTTTTGAGTTGGTAGAAGGCTTTTTAGGGCAAATATGGAATGCTATCAAATAGTGCCTAAAATAGAGAACATAATTACAAGAACAATGAATGTTACAGGGCATGCTTTTATACTTAAGTCATTTGGGTTATGGAGGTAAAAGAGCAGAGCTAGAAAAGTAAAGAAGAAGGTGATGAAAGAATGATCTAGGGCTTTTTGACATATCTCATACCTTTTATAACTAGAGTTATGAAAAATCTCTTGCTTGTCTACTCATCTTCCAGTTAAGGTAATTATATGCCTCATATATCCTGTGTGACTCAGTTAGTTATAGATAAATGTAATTCCCCTTAGGGGTGTGACTGGTGGTCCCAAGTTCCCGGATAACTCAACTTAATTTGGTATGGGGTCCCAACCTCATATGATATGGTCTAAAAACTACCTCGAAGATTAAGAATGATTATAAAATGATTGGCCTAAGGATTGCATTTACCAAAAGATTTCAACAAATCTATAAACAAAAATGAATAATTTGATAACTTGTCTTCATATAAACCAACATTTTTCAAATAAATATTTAGAAAATTCATTTCCAAGTTTTTTAATAAAACATATATTATTTATATGTACAAATATATCGAATATAAAAGTTTATAGGCAACTATAAATTTTCAAAATTATAAATATTTAATATTGAAAACTTTTAATCATAAATAAATAGAAAAATATCAGAAAAATATAGTAAATTATTATTAATTAAATTTAATAGCCTAATTCAATAAATATATTTTATTTTTGAATGAAATTATTAAAAATAAAAATTATTATGGCAAAATGTATTAAGAATTGATTAAAAGAGTCAAATTAGTAAAAAAATTTTAAAAGAATTAAAATCTTGTACCAAAGGGCTGGTATGTACTTATACAAACAATACAAACCAATACAAGCTAGTGTCGATCAATACAATGATACAAATTGATACTAAAATCGAAATGGTACAATGTTGGTACCATTTTTATTTTCTTCAAAACCAATATATATCGGGTAATACCAACTGCCATGATATTAACGCTTTATATGGATGTCTAAGTTTGGCTTATTTCAACCATTAAACCTCAAATTTTGCCTAGATCCATATAGGTTAATGAATGAAACAATCCAATTTCACCCACATAAAATTTTTCATTAAAAATAAAACTTGATAATTTTATTTATTATTGAGTATTTTGTTTTTTTGACTAAATTTTAGAACATGAATTATTTAATATATTTTCTAATATTTAAACTACAATATATATTGATCATTTACATCATATAAATTATAAAATATATATACTAATATTAAAATATTTGACTAAATTAATGTTATGAATTAACTAGATACCAACTTAGCTAATAAAATTAGTTAAAAAACCTAAATAAAATAATAACGTTAGAGTCTTGCGTACTTTCACATTAGAAAAGTACTCACACATCTAAAAACTATCCACTGCGCTTTAGCAAACCACCCACACTTCTTTTTCTTCTTTTACAACTTTTTTGTCATATAAAATTATGTGTACATGTTTTAGTAAAAACTAATATATATTATATAATTAATTGGAA